>CM056996.1:183669277-183885444 GCA_029891345.1 Dryococelus australis | reverse complement strand
CCCCCCCCCCCCCCCCCCCCCCCCCCCCCCCCCCGTGTAACATGAGACACTACCCTTCTCAAAAAAAAAATGTGTTGCCTCTTCCCTTCCCCAGGTAGCAATCCTCTTGACTCTTCCACTACACTTCCCTATAAACATCACCTGACAGTTTAGGAGTGGATAATTTTCGACTACCTCTCTACCACTCCTCAGAAATGTTTTCCTTTATTTTGGGGAAAAAGGGCACGCTGTACAGGAGTAAATACTTCAGTTTGTTTCAAAGTTCTTTAATAATGTTCCTTTCTAGAACATTTTCGAACCTGACACGAACTCCTGTAAATTTTTCGAACTGAAGTAGAACCGATCTTTGACATGGCAATAAATTTCTAACCGAACCCGAATATAACCTTAAAGTTAGGGTTCAGTTCAAATTTGAACGTTTGACCCATCTCTTTTAAATAATGTCTTTAAATATTGTATATAATTTATTGTAATCCGACATAAAATGCAAGCTTACCTAAAACTTTCAAACCCTCTGAAAATGCAAATAATATGACACCAAGTGCAAGTCAAATTTTTAAATGTCCCACGTACACTATCAACTAAGAGCGCACTGAGAAGTTATCGATTGGGCAGTGTCATGTATCTTGGTTTATGAGGTGGAGTATGACCTCTCCACGCCACTACCTGTTGGCAACACCTTGCACGCATGGCAAATGTCTGTCTTTTTAAGTAATTAATCATTCAAAAACACGTCCTCTGATTTTCCCTGTCGTGAGTTTCACTGCACTCAGCTCGGTGGTTACCTACCCATTATTAGATGGCAAAACGTGTTGAATAGGAACTTACATATTATCAGCTTATTTAAAGAGGTGTGTCTATTGAAACAAATTAATATAAATCCTCCAATGTCCCCGCAAGAAGTTACTGAAAATGAAAACTTATAATACAAGTCGCTCAATGGTCAAACAATTTTTTGCTGACTAGTGGTAGAGTATATGCTTTTGGGATATAATTTTGTTTGAGAGAATGCTGCCCTTTGAGTTAAATAAGTATTAAGTTTTAAAGTCGTGTTAATTTTACGCCAGATACAATGAAATACCTATCTTACCGGATAAAAAACCTTTAAACACAAAAGAAAACATCTTTACAAATAATAATTCCGTGTTAAAATGTTTTGCATAACATTTTCAGGTGAAACCATTTGCTTTGAAATACAACTGATGTTAGGTGCAACTATTATGAGCGACACATACCGTATTTACTAGTGTACAGTGAGCACCATGATTTTGGCAACATGTTCCAAGGAAAAAAAATTTTTAATAAAATTGCACTAAAAATTTGTGGCGCCCTGTTAGTGAGTATGGAAACAAATTATTCTTTTTTACATTGATGTGTGGTGATTGTGTTATGTTGGGGCAATACTTTAATGAAATAACTTAGGTGCAAAAAGCCAAAATAAAAAAATCCCAGAAACCTCTGGCTCCTACTAATCAACATTTCCAGCTTCATTTTTCTTTTTTCTCTTCTCCTTTTAGCAGTGACAAGCTCTCTGTGGTAGAATGTCACCCTACCCTTATCTAATAATAAAAAATAAAAAAAAAGCCCCTCCTCCCCAGTACATTACATGGCTCGTTAGCCTCTGCCATGGAAACAAATAGGGATGGCGGAATTATCGACTGGCAACCATCTCTGGGTTTGTAGGGTGACAGGATGCCATTCTTTCGGAAGGGAGGGGTTTCGACCTACACATAACTGAAGGGTTTCTTTTTACTTGTATTGCGCGCACCCCATAATTTTTTTCCTTTATTTTGGGTAAGAGGGTGTGCTATTCAGGAGTAAATATGGTATTTGTTATTTTTTTTCTTTTTCTTTTATTGTGCAGCATATACAAACCGAAATACTGTAATTTTTGTGTTTAAAAAAGTAATTATTTGACTTCATTGTCTACAGCTGATACTAAAGTATCGCCCCGATACCATACCCAATACAGATCCATCGGGAAAAGGCGATATCAAAACAACTCTATTTAAAACCACCTAGAAGTCATTTGTGCTAGAATCATTTTCTAATTGGCTCATAATTGGCTCATTTTTACTTAAGCAACCGTGTACTGACGGGAGTTGATGGCTCAAACATATTTGGTTATCCTCAGCTTGAACAAAGCCAGGATAGTACTCCTTAGTCTGCACAAGACTCGGAATACACCAAATATTGTCGGGAGCGCCTGCGCCTCCAGTGGGATTCATCCTCAGTTATTCACTCTAACCGTACTCATTACCTCAGTCTCAGTCTGCATTAAAGACCGGACTCAGGAAGGCTTAAGTGTGTACCTGGCGTTGAGGGGAGTACGATCCTGTGTATATTTTACTATAGTGAGATGCCATACAATTCAAAAGACAAAACTAGTCCGTTACGCCTATTAGCCCTTCATGCATTACAAAAAGAGTTAAATGCTATAAATATTTCTGTAAACCCTCCAGATAACAGTGCTGGGGTATAAAGTACTGGGACACCAATAAATCGGCGGTAATACCAGAAGTTGATTTACACCACCTCTATGAAAGGTCAGAATGAAACCCCTTGATTGGCATTGACTGGCCCTGGCATGATCTCGATTACATCGATAGGTTAGATTCACCAGTACCTCATTCTGAACCAACCCCACCATCTCACCCTTTCTCCCCAATACAAGAACCTATTTCCATAGTTCACACAGCCGCAGGAAAGATACTAAAATTACGTATCTCAATCAAACCTACCATTGCACGTAGGATAGCATCCGTCTTACCATACTTCGTCCCCTTGCGAAAGCCAACCCGACCAGAACCCTATTGGCGTAAACTGAAGTCAGAAACGAGTGAGTAAGTATCAGTTTCCGTTTAATTTTGAATCACCTGTTTCTAAAAGATTAAAATGAGATTGAGAAATAGTTTTTCAGTTGCAATAATAAAATTCTTTGTTTGTGAAAACATGTCCCGCAAGAACCAAGTGCTGTAATTTTCATGATGATTAAATCATTTGGGTTGATGAAATGAATTGGTTGGTCCATGGCCAATTGTAACCAATACCGATTTTGGGATAATTGGCCGATGTATCGGTATCAGTATTGGTCCATCCCTAGTTTAAAAAATAAGAAGTAAATTATTTTATTCAATTACTTTGAAAGTTGACAATATAGGTGCTTGCCTCTTGTCTCTTAAAGTAAAGTGATACCGTAATGGTTTCACTGCTGACCTTCTGCCAATCTCTCTCCTTTAAATAAATAAAAAAGTTATTAACATAAGTTTTGCATGTTCAAATTCCTGTGCTATCAAGTAGATGTGGGAAACGCTTTGTTTTTAAAAGCAAAATTATATGTTTTATTTCCTCTGTTTTAAAATACTGTATTCCATGTCTTAGTTCATAACATTATCATAAATTTAATGGAAAAAAGTTTTTCTCTGTATTCATTTCAAGGTTGTAACTGGTTAGTGCATTACAATGATTTATATTTTCTTCTTTCAGTAATAATGTGTTTTTGCTATGTATTGTGAAAAATAAAACAAAAGCTCACTTGTAGTTTTGTCTTGAAAATGTTGTGCAGATACATAGAAGGCTTGCAAACGGACAACAGGTACATCTCCAACTGGGATAAGCAACTGCGTGCCACCCCAGAGAACACTCAGCCCCCTGACCCCAGCAAGCTGCCAGCTCATTGGCTCTCCAACAGTGTTGGCAACCATGGCAGCATTGTGAATGCCTTGTGGGCTCTGCGGGACTTTATGATGAGGGATGCCTTGGGCATCAACAAAACTATCTGAATTTACACTGCCATAATATGGGACTGAGCTTTGTACAGTATTCAGTTTTTCATTATATTTAGTGTCTGGTATTGGCTTCTTTGTACAGTGTTGGAGAAGTTGGTCTCAAATATTTCATAACCCTCATTTTGTTATGTGCCATTGACAGTAAATGTAGAAGTTTGTCATTCCATCGAGTCGCAAAAGTTTGTCCGAGTAACAGAAACAGGTTGGTTTGTAGAAGTCATGTCCATATGTGATATTTCAACCAGTAATTGTCCCCCCACCTTCCCATCCATAGTATTTTTTTTAATTGAATCCATTTCTACAGTATTTATTGCATTGAGTGTGAATTCAACCATAGACATTTTGTATGTGTTAAAGTTTTTGAAAATTGTTGATTTTAACTTTTGCCTAGTAAAAGTTGCAAAAATTTTATTGGTTTTATTGATTTTTTTGAGAAGAAAATACCTGGCATAGCTATATTAAAAAGTGGTTTGTCGTGTTAGCGGGTGGGGTTTGTTTGTGTGCGTGCATGTGTATATATATATGTGTGTGCTGTACAGTTTAGTATAGTAGTATTATTGTGCAACCGATTTTCATGCATATCCATTGAACACCGATTCAAAACTAGAGAAAAAAATTGATATGGTATTTTAATTAATTTATATAGTATTCAGCAGGGCTGCTGTTTCTATGGATTTTACCCATTATTACTAGAGTTCCGATACAGATACTAAGTATTAGTATCAATATTTTGCCTTTCCCAATGTATCTGGTATGGTATCGAGCTGATATTTCGTATCGGTTGTAGACAATGAAGTTAAGTTATTCATTACCATATTTACTCATGTATAGCACACCCTTTTTTCCCCAAAATAAAGGAAAAATTTCTGGGGTGCATGCTATATACGGAAAAAAAAAAAAAAGATGGAGTGGTAGCCATAAATTATCCGATTGTCTGGGTGATTTTGAGGGAAGTGAAAGAACTGTCTGTTATCTCATCTCTTGCGCTTACATCACTCCTCTTCCTTCTCTCACTTTCTCTCTCGGATACCCTTCATTTATGTGTAGTTCGCAACCCCCCCCACCCACCCCCCCTTGCACCTTTGCTTTTCTAACGACATCCTGTTATGCCCAAGACCAAGGCTGCCAAATGCTTACAGCGTCGCCTCCCCCCCCCCCCCCCTTTTCACCCCACCACCCTTTCAGTTTATGACACCAAGATGTTGCCTGTAGATAATTCCGCCAAGCCCTCTTTGCTTTCCTGGCTGAGGCTAGCGAACTATGATGAAGGGGTGTAAAAGGGACATTTTTTTGAAGAAGAAGAAGTGTAATGCGACATTCTAGCATGGCAAAAATAAAAGAGCCTGTCACTGGTAACAGGAGAAAGGAGAGAAAAGAAAAACGAAGCTGGAAGTGTTGAGTATTAGTAGGAGAATGAGGTTTGTACAAGTATCTTTTTATTTTGGCACCCAAATTATATAATTAAAGTATATTTCAAACATTTCATAATCACCCCACATTTATGTAAAAAAGAATAATTTGTATAATATATTCTATATTTACTAACAGGGTGACACCAATTTTTGGTGCAATTTTATTTTTTTAAAAATAATAATTTCCTGGAACTTGTTGAAAAATGATGGTGTGTGCGCTATATGCGAGTAAATACGGTACTTTCTTTAAACACTGAAATTACTATATTTTGATGTGTATGCGCCGCACATTAAAAAAAAAAAAGAGAAATAAGTAAATTGTATTCACCAACAATTTTTTATGGTCCTGGCGAAATTCATATTTAAATAACCTTTTATAGTTTATTGCATGTCTCACCATGGGTGGCCTTCTATTGGATGTATGTACAACGTGAAAAGAAAGTTGTCTTCCGGCTTCACTCTAGGATTACAATAGTTACACCAAGAAATAGTACTCACGAGTAATTTGAGAACACGTATATATTCAGAGAGAATATACATGGTGGTTAGTACTACCTCCTAAAAGTAACCTTGAATTGAAATGGAAGTTAACCTATTCACATCCAGGTGAAGGAAAGTGGATTATAATGTGATGGGAAGGCGATAAAAGACTAGGTAGTTAACTATAACTTTCCCTAACTATCTACCTGTTTTTCCAGAAGGGACCGTTGGTGGCCTCTATCAGAAGGGTATTGGTAGAATTACTGTTATTGACGGGTAAGGCAAACTTGTGGTAGTCCTGAAGGGACTGTCGATGATGGTTACCAGAGGGAGGTAAGGAGGGTGTTGCCGATGTCTTCGGGAGCTGGTGGTGTCGTCTTCCAAAAGATCTAGAAGGTGTTGCTACACGTGCACAAGATGCTTCTCATGGCGTTGACTTCAATAGTTAGCTTCATCTGACCCAAGAGTGAGCAGAGGAATCAGCAGGGCAAACTAGAGTGCAAGCTACCGGTGTGTTCCTCCTGCCCCTTCCGGAGCGATGGAGGAGATTAAGACTAGTAGAGCAAGTCACGGGTGGTGGGTTCCTCCAGCCCTGTCCAGAGTGGAGGAAGAAGTATGGACTGTCATTTTTGGGCTGCACAGGGCCTTATATTCTGGATGACTACTGGACAGGAGGAGTCAAGTGGTGAAGGCGTGATAAGCTCTGACGCAGCTAGCTTCATCCCTTATTGCTTCTTAGTATGTGTAGTGCCCTTCCTTGACATGCTGTGGAACTACATGGCCTTGGTTGGCAGGCTTGGTGTCTCGGCAGAGAGTACAATCTCCCTTTGGAGGGGTTAATGTGATGTCTGCTTGGAGAGTAGAGTGAACAGTATAAGCTGGACTGACGTGTGTGTAATATCATTCCTCATTGCGAGGAAGTACTCTGTACACACGTGACCAGCCTCTTTAAGTACAGTTTAAGATTTGCCTAGGGAAATGAAACTACTTTCAGCTGACACGCGGGGAGACTGGCTTCTCCCGTAAGGAGTTTTGTATTCTACTCTGCCCCGACTAGGACGGGCAACGAGGATCATCCGGTGGTTTGGGCCTTGGTTACTAGGGGCGACATCAGGCTTGGGCATGGCAACCTGCACTTCGGCAGCTGGAAAGGAACACAGTGGAATCTCCGACACCTGACCGAACACTACAGCAGCTCCACCCCTGCCAAGTCCAGGAAAACCAGGGAGTCTGCCCAACCATCCTGCAGCGTCGCTACTGCCTCACCAAAGCCAAACCCTTCGGACTCTGGTAAGTCGACGTTGCTCCAGAGGACCAGTGTTACTGTCAGTCATATTGCCCGACCAACAGTACCGGTCTTTGTGCCCAGTCGACAGCCCATGCGGCCAATGCTGTTAACCAGTAAGAGAATAAACTAAGTTTCATAGTTTATGCGTGGCTGACCTAGCGCAGTTCCAAAAGCTACTTGTACGACAGACAACTCAAGCGACATGCATCAAGTTAACTAATCAAAAATAAGTACGAACACCACCATACATATAAATAGAAAAAGAGATAGAATGCATAGAAGAATACCTTCTAATCAAACAAGACACTGGATACATTCTGAAAAATTTCTGTCACAAAATTTTCTGGTTGAGATTGTGTCTGTATTGTTTGTATTCTCTTGAGGGATTCTACACAATGCAAAATATGATAGTTAACTAAAATGTTTGAGATTATTTACAACATAATCAGTAATGCTTGACGTTTCTTGAAGTGATTGTACGCAAAACAAGAAATTAGTTATTAGTAGACGTATAATGCGGGACCGGGCGCACCCCACTTTTTCCAGCAATTTCCGCCAAAAGTACAAGAAAAAATTAACAGGAACTATTTCCTGTTATTTTTAACGAAAGTACAAGAAAAAATTAAAAACTCAAAATCTGAAATTTGATGGGAGAAAAAGATCAAAGTCGAGCAAATTTAAGCTGAAATCAAACAAATTTCTCATTTTTCAAGCTGCTTTTTCATGTTTCTAGAAATTACAAGTTCTAATTCAAAAAACAAGCAATTTAAGCCTAAAACCTAGCAAATATTACAATATTTCACCAAAATGGCATGCAGAAGTTTGCATATTATAAAAACAAGCAATTCATTCCAAAATCAAGCATATTTACCATTTTCCCAAAATAGTTGTTCAGATTTTTTCATTCTCGAAACCAAGCAAATCTAAGCCAAAATCAATCAAAATAAGCTAAAATCAAGTGAATAATTTCAAAAATTTAATTGATAGACTAAAACTAATGGAATATTTACATTTTTAAGAGAATTCTAAATCTTGCGTAGTTTTTCCATCTTTAGAATCTGATATAACTGGCGATGATTATGAACATACAAAATGTGTATGAAATCAATTTATTAATAAAAATCTTGGTGAATATCCTGACTAATATTTAAAAAGTGATGTATTATTGTTTGCAGATATGTTTAAAAATTTCAGAAATACGTGTATAAATGCATATGAATTAAATCCTGCATGATATTTTACAGCACCAAGATTTTCTGGGGATGCAATGTTTAAAATGACTAAACAACCACTAGATTTATTACATAACTATGATATGATTTTAGTGATTTAAAAAAGAATTAGAGGGGGAATACCGCAATGTTGTAAGCGATATGTTAAAGCCAATAACAAATATTTAGATGATTTTAATTCAAATCAAGAGTCCAACTATTTAGCATATCTTGATGCAATTAATTTATATGGTTGGGCAATGTCACAGTATTTACCATATTGTGGTTTTGACTGGGTTTATTATACATTATCTGTTTTATTAGATTACTGGAGTGAAAAAATATTAGATTTGAAGGATGATTCTGAGTATGGCTATATATTAGAAGTTGATTTAGAATATCCACAAGAACTGCATAAATTACATAAAGATCTTTCATTTTGCCCAGAAAATAAGGTAATACCAGGAAAAAATCAATCCAAAGTGTTAACATCTTTACTTAATAAACAAAAGTATGTACTACACTATCGTAATTTGAAACAGTGTTTAAATAATGGTTTAAAACTTACAAAAATATAGAAAATTGACGTTTGATCAGTCAGATTAGCTGAAAAAGTATATAGATTTGAATGCAGAGATAAGAACTAATGTCAGAACGACTTCGAAACAGATTTTTACAAACTGATGAATAGTTCTGTGTTTGGCAAAAGAATGGAAAATATAAGAAACTGAGTAGATATAAGATTAATATCAGATGCAGAAAAATGTGAAAAATTAGTAGCAAAACCAAATTTCAAAAGAAGTACTATATTTAACGAGAATCTTGCGGCCATACATATGAATAAAACAAACGGGGGGGGGGGGGGGTGTCTCTCTCTCTCTCTCTCTCAATAAAACGTTTTAATTCCCCAACCTAATTTTCTTTTTGTAAACATAGTTGAGGCAACAGCAGCAGAAGCTATTTTTTCTTCAATTGGAGGGTTGGTGGGGGAGGGGTTTGTTGTCTGTGTGGGTTTCCCCCTCCTCCTCCACCCCCCCTTCCCAGCTTAATGTCTAAATTCTAGATCTTTGTGGTCTCTATAAGCAATATTGTGATATTTGCATCATTCATCTAATTTATGTATTCCACTGTTGTCTCTTTCCAGTATTTTATTAAATTTTTTTAATGGACCACAATAATTATAGCCAGGCAAATGCATTTCAGGCAAATTTAAATTATTTAATGCCCAATTTATAATACGTTTGCCATGGTGTTCAGAATTCCAAAATGAGTGTGGTATTACATTTACAACACTTATAAGATATAGTATTTCTTTTGGATTATTAACAACAAAATCAGAAAGTTTATTATTTAATATATTCATTATGCTTTCTTTTTCATTGTAATAATTGTTATTTCCAGCATTTTCTTCACCGTGAATAACTAATAATCTCTTAATTAATTGTCTAAAATCATCCATCCAAACATATTCTTTTGGTAAAGTATTGTATTTTTTTTTATATCTTCTCCAGATCTAGGAGTTCTTGGGGAAATCATTATTTTGGGTGTATTTGGCTCTGACCTTGAAAGTGGATTTTTTATATTTTTTTCATAAATTGAACTTATTATATTATTATACTTCCAACCTCCACTCGAAGCTACCTTTTTATTAGGATTATATAGTTGGAATGCAGCATTGGTTGTTTTAACGATTTCTGCATAATTTTCATAATCTTAATCAAATTTATTCTCAAGGGTTTCTTGTGAATTTTCTGTTAACAAATTACAAAGTCCTGCTATTAATTTATATTCTTTATCCTTAACAAATAATGTATCATTATTTATTGTTACTTGTGTATCACTAATGTAAAAATATGTCCAACTCCACGTAAACCAATTTTTTCGTTAATAGCATTAATTCTTTTTGAAATTTCTGTTCCAAGATTTATAGTAGAATCAGACGTGGTACGTGTCGAATCAGACACTGCATGTGGTAAATTTTTCAATGGTACAATTCCCATTTGCTCTTTCAAATGATGTTTCTTCTGATGTTGGTAGATAATCTAAATTTTTTGCTGCAACTGAAACTAGTGCTGTTATTAAATTTTTGTTTTCTTCACTTACTTTTTCTAATTTTTTTCATATTCTTTTTCATGACACTTTTTATATCTTTCAATGAGTAATTTAACTTGAGAAACTCCCTTTGATTCCGTCATGTATATATAAATTTTTTCTTATAAGTGAGTTATAAAAATATTGAGAGTTTCGAGAGAAACTTTTCCCCCAACTGATCAAACTAGGGGGAATTTAAATGTTTACAATGACAGAATTGAGTTTGATATTCCTATAGGAGATAGCTTTTCACGCTTATGTTTCTGAGCAATTTAGTTTATAAAAGAGAGATAAGGTTGTATATGAGGCAAATTATGATGAATTAGATAATGATGTTTGTTCAAACTTTTTTTCTTTTCAGTTTTCAAAACATGGAAATATTATTGAAGCTGTTGATAATCCTGGTATAACATCAACAATGATGAATGCTTTATTAAGATCACCAAGTGAACAAAATTATGTAGAATTTACTGGTGTTGATATTCTATATCGAGATAAATCTGTTTCTAGTCATATATAAGATGAAGTTAAAATGGTTTCTAGTGAGAAAACAAATGAAATAGTGTATCCACCGAATATATGTTTGGTTTTATTCGTGATAACAATGAGGTTTATTGGAAATGCAGTTATAAAATTACTTTTTTTCGTAATTCATCTTATGTTTATTCTTTATGAAACTTTAGATAAAGATAATAAAGTTACGAAACATCGTCCTAATCCTGGAAAAATTGTATTTGAAAAATTAGAAATTATGTGGCCTATTGTTGAATTTGAATCTAACACAGCCATTGCAATTAAAGAAAAAATATGCAAAGATCCAAAAATACCTATTAGTTTTGATTATTGGCAATTTTTAGAAAAAGGAGTCCCTGCTTAAACAACTGTTTTTAACTTTGATATAAACGATCAGTTTAATAATTTAAAATTTGATTTGCCTGATTTTATAATTGTAGGTTTTCTACTTAATAGAAGAAATCGTGCTGAACACCATAAACACGCTACTATGTTTGATCATTGTAAAGTGAGAAATATTTATGTTAAAAAAAAAAAAAAAAAAAAAACGGCAGAAATGAAATTTTCCTTAAAGAAAAACTGGAATATAGACATTAAAAACGGTGTTTATCTTAAACAATTTCTTGCTTATAATGATTTTAGAAATTCAAAAACCAAACTAGATACCAACTATAGAAATAATGAACTTTATTATAAATCAACTATAAACTTTGATGGTGCTATTAATTACTATTCATTTTGGGGGTGAAGACTATTATATGTTATAGATTGTTTATATAGAAAAACTTCTGTAGTTAAAGAAAAAATATATATAAAAATTAGTGTTGATTTTAATGAAAAAGTTGAAGCAGGTACAGTTTGTAATGTTGTTCTAATTAGTAAAAGAAATCTTTCTTATGATTATTTGAAAGAAAGAATTACTGAAGATTTATAAAAATTTTAATATTATTAAATGGAAGAATCAACAAAATGTTTCGATATTTTAGTACAACATTTCAGACTTACAGTTGAGTGGTTACATTTAAAAGTTTTACGAATTTTTAGAAATATAGATGAATTATTTGATCAAATAAAAAGTCGCTTTCATAATTATAATTAAAATTTATTATCACTTTTTACTAAAACATATATAAATTTTAAATATTATAAATGGATTGGATTAGAAGATTGGGCTATTAGATATGAAATTATAAATTAGCAACTTCCATTGATAAAGAATTGGCCATTGTTAATTTCAAAATTGTTTTAAAAATCAATAAAAATTATTTAAGATCAGATAAAATTTTCTAATTTAAAAGATGTTTATGCTTTGGATTGTTCTGATGGGTGGAATTATGTAATCAGTAATGGTTATGGTTCTTTATTTTTGAACTTTAAAAAGTCTTATTCGTGTTTTACTTTTGTTGAATACAATTTATGAATTTGAATCTATTTAATATTTCATCTGATTTTTAGCTTAAATTTGCTTGATTTTGAGAATGAAAAATCTGAACCCCTATTTTGGGAAAATGGTAAATTTGCTTGATTTTGGGGTAAAATTGCTTCATTTTCAATTAAATTTGCTCGTTTTTAATTGAAAATTTTTGTTTCTAAAAACATGGAAAAGCAGCTTGAAAACTAGAAATTTGTGTGATTTTAGCTTAAATTTGCTTGATTTTAATAGTCTTTTTCATCAAATTTCAGATTTTGAGTTTTTAATTTTTTCTTATACTTTCGTTACAAACAACGGAAAATAGTTGATGCTACTTTTTTCTTGTGCTTTTGGCGGAAATCGCCGGAAAAAGTTGGGTGTGCCAGGTCCCGCATTATACATCTACTGTTATTAAAAATTCAAAAGTTATGCACAACATAAACTTGAGCTTGAGTTTGCTTTAGAGAATAGAAAATTGATTTTACACAATGCTAAGAAAATGTTCAGCAATTTTCTTGAGGTGATTTAATACAAAGCAAATTGCATTCGTTAGAGTCTTTAAATTTGCTGTCAACAATACTTTAGAAATTGTTGTCTATTTCTATCCATTTTCTTTTCAACAAGAATTCTGAGATGTCTGTCTGGGACAGGCTTGTAGTCTTACCTTATTGTGCTGCCCCTCCGACTGGTGGCACCAGCGACAGAGGTCGACACGGGACCCCTGTCGCATCGGTACTGGTCGGTTGCTCCTTCCCTCGTCTGGGAAGCTGCACAGGCGGAATGGCCTCGGCATCCAGGGACACCAGTACCTCGTAGCAGGTTGGCACCTTCCCTTGGGTAGAAAGCTGTGCTGGCAACTTGGTCCAGGCTGCCTTCTCTAACAGTGGGTGTAGCATTGTCATAAGAATGGCGATTTTGTGCACGAGTCTCTAAGCCAGTTACATTGGCCAAGGAAGCGGCATAGTTGCTTCTTGGATGGCTCGTATTAAGTTGGCTTGAGGGTACTTGCCTTCTGGTGATACTGTGTGGCCCAGGTAGTTGATTGAAGACTTCCCGAAGTGACTCTTTGAGAATTTCGCCATCATTGCATGGAGTTCCAGCCATTCTAGTACCCTTTGTAGATGGCTGAAATGTTCCTCCCATGATTTCAATTAGACAATCACGCCATTGAATTACGCAAAACAGAACTGCCCAATGTAACATGTTAGTACCTCGTCTGACATGAGTCGTCGGAATGTTGCAGGAGCATTTTTTAGCCCGAAAGGTATAACTCGAAACTGGAGGGTTTCTCGCTCTGGAGTGGTAAATGCAGTTTATTTGCTGCTGTCTCGGGGTACTGTGACTTGCTAATACCCTGTCTGCGTGTCTAGAGTTCTAAAAATCTTGGCCTTCCCTATGTCATGCAAGGCATGTGCCAGGTTGATTGCTGGAGGGGCCATTCAATCAGTGACATAGTTCAGAGCTTTGTAGTTATTGCAGAATCGCAGTTGTCTGTTCTTTTTTGGGACTAGTATGACGTGCAAGTTGTATGTTGAGTCCGAAAGCTCGACGATTCCTTGTTTCTTCGTCTCTTCTACTTGCTCCATGATAAGTTAGGGGTCGTTTAGCGGACATCCTGTAGAGTCTGGTGTATACTGGCGTGGTTGTATTCAGCCATATTTCATGCTGTATGATTGTCTGCCGGAAGTGTTCCTCCATATCCAAAACTGCTGGCGGATTCATCGAGAACCTTTTTTTTTTTGAGAGTTGGAGGTATAACAGCGTTGGGACAATGTTCCCAGTTAATGGTTACGCGGTTTTTGTCGCCCAGGTGTACTTTTCATTGTCTGTGGTCCGTAACACATTTTTGTTCACGGAGCCAGGTGTGTCCCAGTATGATTGCTTCCTGGATGTCTGGGGATACAACGAACTCCGCAGATCTTGAATTCTTGTGAATTTCAACAGTGAGAGTGGTCCGTCCGTCGACTTTGAGCTAACACTCGATTTGGCCATGTGTACAATTTTCGTCTGCGGGCACAGGGATGGCCTTTGTTATTCAGTTAGGATGTCTCTGCATACGAAGTTTCCAGTTGCGGCATAGTCGAGCAGAGCGAGAACTTGTTTTCTATTGATGTTGACTTTTATATGAAGTGCTACTGGTGGTTCTGTCTCCTTGTCAAGGAGCTGGATGATTGGCCTTTGTGATCCAGCGGGGTCGCCCCTCTTCTCCCGCTAGCCGTGGCATTTCCCATCTGTGGCACTACTTTCGCATCGGTAGCTCGTTGGGTGGTGCCTGCCGTAATTGCCACTGCTGGTAGTCTGTGAAAGTGGTATTCTAGGCAGTACCAGCTTTTTAGTAGGCTGGGTGCAGGTGACGGTGTTTTGATTCTTCGTTCAGACAGGCTTGCTTATTCTTGGGTGGCCTAGGATTGCTTGTGCCTTGAAATTGCGCTCTGTTTCCCACGCTCGTTCCATTAGTTCATCCACTGTGAGTGACTTCGGAATCAGTAGGTTTCTCTGCTTTGGTAGCAACATGAGGGTGATAAACCGTGCGCAGCTTTCTTCTTCTCCGGCAGGGAATATTCGCCGGTACATTTGTACCTTGTGGCATATGAATATTTCCGCCTCTTCGTCTGGTGTTTGGGTTTGGCTATAAAATTCCATTGAGAGACGCCCCAGTACATCCTCATTGGTAAAGTGGGTGGCGAATCGGCTACTAAGTTGGCTCCACTCAGAAATGAATTCACAGTACTTTTGCCACCATTCAAGGGCTTTGCCGTTGAGTTTTGCGTATGCCTTGGCAACCCGTTGCTTTTCAGGAATTATGTGGGCGCCCCGCAAATTCTGGTATCTGTGGCACCCCTATGCACCATGAGATGCTGGTGTGGGAGGCTGGTCCCGGGTTGTGTGGTCTATATTTGGCAGCACGTCGACATATTTCGCACTGGTAAACCATTCCTAGCTTGGTTACCCTTTCGTCTGGCCAACCTATGCATCTGTGGTGGTATGTTTCCCAGGCAGTGTGCAGCATACTCTGTCGGTACCACGTCCTTGGCATGTGATCTAATTACAGAAGACTGTTTGTCGGGTTTGACACTGGTCGCATCTCTACTCGAGACTGTCTGTGAATCTAGCTTTGTCTGCCCAGCCTAAGCAAATATAGTGAACACATTGTTGGCAGTGGGCGCATTCTATGTGGTGCGTTACCATGCTAGGGCAGTTAGGCTTGGAACAGTGATGTGGTTCCATTCCTGTTGTGAGGTTGCCAGCTGGCTTGTGCTCATTCATGTTCGTGTCTGACATTGTTGCAAGATTGTTGATCACCATGGGGTGTTTTCCAGACTCCAGGGAGTCTGTTTGGTAGTTGGTTCGGTTCCTGGCTGGGTCTGTTAATACATGGTCATGCTGGCCTGGTTCTGCTTGATTCATCTTGTTAATTAAGGCGTTCAGCCCCATGTTGGGCACCAGAAAAAATATATCCTTTGACGCATGTTGGCCTGGGGTGAGAAGGCGATGTGTCATAACGTCGAGTGTTTTGGTGTGTGCTAGGATGACACACCTAGAGAAGGTTCTGACACTAGTTCTTGCATGCTACTGGAGCACATACAGTGTATAATATGGGCCTGGTAGCTTTCCGGCAGGGTATGAAGTCGGGTACTGTGAGTACCACTTTGCGCTTTGGCTGGTTTACTTGGGCAGAGATACCTGGGCGACGCATAACCTGTGGAGGCTGCCTGACCTTCTGTAATTCTGAAATGTGTGAGTTAGAGGTGGGTGGGCAGGTGCTCGTTAGTAGTATTAACAGTCGCTGGGGTTGGTTCCGCAATCTGAAACCCCCAAAAGTGTTGATTGTCAATCCCTGCTAAGGATTTATCGTGACCACTCAGAAATGTGGCAGTTACAGTGTATCTCTCCTCGCTGATGCGGATGGGTGTCGTGAAAAGGTCCGTGGGTATCTTCGGCGTGGTAGGTCTCTCCATGTGTCTGATCGCTTGAGCCCCCTCTCTCAGTGGAAGGTGCGCGAGTGCAGTGAGGAAGGGGTTAAGTTCCTGCTAGTGCCTAGAGGCAGTGTTCACGTTTTCAACCCTCTCTCGGACAACACTCAGGCGGGAGTAGGGCATGAGGACAGAATCGTTATCATCAAACCTCTGCAGAAGTGGGGCAGGTGAAATGTTGTCCTATACATGTGTACAACTATGTACTGTGTCTGCCAACAGAGTGCGGAATCCCTATCACAGTATTCTGCGCAAGAAACACAGTGAATATCGAGAGTTAGGTCTCACTGGCGGACAGTCCCAGTATGGGGGTGAGCTCTCCTTGAGAAGCCAATCCCAAGGGAAAAAATTACCTAGTTTGGGCTCTACCGTTCTATCCACCATGGTGCATAGAAAAGGTGGCCATCTAGAGTGTGTGTGGATACTGTACTTAGTGTGTTGCAGCTATGAGCAAATCTCCCAGTCACCTGCCGTCCCTCTGATGGGTCTGATGTCTACAGAGTGAGGTACGATTCTACGGGAAAGATAATCTTGAGTGATTCAAACTCCATTTATTCCAGTGAAGGAAATAAACAGTGTGGTGTCACACTACCTCCTAATGTCTGCAGGAGCCTATGGACACTTAATCCTATGTGAGATAGCTTTGGAACATGTCGCCTTCACCTAAGGGCAGGGTAGACGAGCATTAGGATAATAACTTAAACTGAACTACTCTACTATGTTACACTGAAGGGGCCAGAAGTGTCGCATGTTCGATGGCGAAGGAGTCTTCAGCACCGAATGTGGTGAAGACAAAGCAGGGTGTTGGTTGGAGTCTTCAGCACAGAATGCAGTGAAGACCAGGGAGCAGATGGTTCCTTTGGCACGAGCATATGATGAAGGAACAGAACAGACTGACATCACAAGGGTAGCAGCCTGCTATTTATACTCTGACCAGTGCACCCTGGCTGGAGTTAGAGAGGGGATAGACGTGGCATAGATACTCTTGGTGTAATTTCAGTGGCCGGTGCTGGATCCAGGTTCATGTCTCGACAATCATACTAGTGGGGCTATCTGACGGCATGCTGTAGGTAGTAGTTGGATGATCTCGATACATAACTTCGGTGGTTCGGGCGGTGAATAATACATTCTGGCATGGAGCGTCCATCCTTTGCCTTGGGTAGACAGTACAATTCCTGTGTCTAATAATCCGTAACAACAATAAAGCTCCATAGAATCGAGCGGCAAAGTTATGCTCACTGATGAGTAGAAGTTGTTTAATCATTGTTGAAAAGGTGGCATGCGTCAAGTAGTATAGCTGAAATATTTTAGTCACACTTGCAGTATTCTTTAAAAAAATGTAGTCAATGATACTGTAAAATAAATAGTAGTCATTTACGTTGCAATTTATTTCCCAATTAAAAAAAACCAATGACTGTGATTAACATTTCAAACGATTGTGCATGCATGGGCCATGCTGTATTCTTTAAACAATGGGATTAAAATGCAATGTTTTATTTATAGCGGCAGATAAAGTTTGGATGATTTGATTTCTTTGAAACAAATGTGAATATTTTTGCAGAATATAATGGAAATACAACATCCGGAAAGCTATTTGAAATCATTGAATCAAATTTGGGCTGTTAGAAGCATGCAAGGTAATTATTTGGTTCCAAAAGCAGAATATTCTCTAGTGTTTACAGAGTAAAATATATTTGATTTGATGGAAAACCATTTCTATCGAAGGCAAAACTAAACTTCCTTCATAAATTAAATTTCCTACTCAAGTGGTGGTTTACCTCCGTTAAAACTTACATCAATAAAAAGCCTAAGCTTTTTATTCTATGTTATATAATTACTCTGACGCGTGCCCGGATAGGCTACTAGGCACTATGGTCGAGGCTTTTGTCTGTTAGACCAAAAGCGGGTGGTTTAGGTTAAATAGACGGTGAGAGGCGAGGGGTGTTGTTTAGTACGTATTTACTCCTGCTTCTTGGGTGCCGTGGTCGTGGTGGGTTTTCCCCAGTCGTAGCAAGCTTGGCCCACCCCGAACTGGCGATTCCACAGGTGAGCTTCATTGGTCCAGAAGTGAATGTTATCCCAGCCGTTCTGGTTAACAACCCTTTTACCATGGGATGGCACGAGGAGTGAATTCGTAAACATGGAGATACGAGTAATATAGTTACAGGAGCAATAGATACTGACTCGTGCCTGAGTTGGATGGTGCGGTCCCGTTCTGCCTGTCGCTCCGGTTTGGATTGAGGAAGTGCACTCAACTGTCTGGTGGCAAGGAACATTGCGTTTCGTTCCCTACGCTTACGACTGTGCCTATGGTTATAAGGCCTCAAGTCTCTGCTCACAGTATACTAGGTACACCCTGACGCGAACAAAATAAACACAGTTTACAGTGTCAGTCCAGTTTTGGCTTGCTGACAAGGCTCTGTAAAGTCTCCACTGATCCCCCACGCTATGCGGGCTAATCAGAGATGGGGAGCTGTTTGGGTCACCAATGCAGTCACTGGATGTGCGTCCACACAGGAATGGGCGACAAGCCTCAATCTACGAGATATCCCAGCACTAACAATGCTATGGGATAAGGCAATAACTCAAAACTGTCACTTTTCCCTGGGTGAAGGTGTTACTAGTGGTTGTGGCTCCTCTGTTCCTCTCCACCGGCATTGGTACAGTGCTGTGGCAGTTGGAAAGCAACAGATGGCTGTCTAATGGGTGTGTAAGAAAATATGACGGACCCCTGAAGGGCGCCCGTTGTTGAAGTTAATTTGGTTGTATCAGTTACCCGGGTCTTGTCAGTGGTGTACATAACCTGTGTCTAGCAGGCGAACAGACAGATACTCAAAGAAATAAAAGTATGTTTATTGAAGGTTCAATAAACATGTGATGCGTGCTACCTCCTACCAGGCAAGTGAGTGCTGAAGGTTACTATGCTGGCCAGCTGTAGGTGACCTGGTTCTAATAAAATAACTGTGCTGCCAGGTTGCGTATCCGTCAGGTGAAGAGAATTTGCTCATAAGTTTCTGTTGCTTGTTGGTTAGGCAACGTGTTACATCTGTAGCAGTGGAAGTTGGTAGTTTTGGCTACGAGTCCTAATCATATTAGATTAGTTGTATAAGTGGCTTGCATCAATTTTATACTGAAAGTCCTATTTTTAAACCTTTATAATATGATAATGGGACAATTATTCACTTCCATGAAGGAACTTAATTTGTAATTACAAGGTAATATTTTTAAAAAAGTAGCTGTGATACGGTACTTTCTAAAATATGAAAAAGGTGCAAATGACATCCCGCAAATATAATACACTATCAGCCAAAAAGTAATTGGTCACCTGTCCCCAATGTTTGCTTGGTGGTTGTCACCCCGTTAGAATCTCGTGTGGCCACTACTTGCGGCTATAACAGCAACCACCCTCTCTGGCATGCTCTCTATGAGTGTTTGTAGGACATCCACTGGGATTCATCGCCATTCGTCTTGCAACCATTCCGTGAGTTGAGCAATGGATTTTGCCTGCGCCTGTTGAGCCCTCACCCGGTGATCCAGTGTGTCCCAAAGATGTTCTAGTGGGTTGAGGTCGGAGCTCTGGGCGGGCCAGTCCATTCGATGAACATTGTTGTCTGCATATCACTGTATAGTAGCCCTTAAAACATGGAACCTGGCATTGTCATCCTGGAAGTAACACGGGTCCGTTCCGTAAAAACGCCACAATGTTGGGAGCATTTCATTATCGAGAATGTTACAATAGGCCTCTGTGTTAATGCCACCACTGACACACACCAACGGTCCTACGTCGAAGGTCGTGAAACAGCCCCACACCATTACTCCACCAACCCCGAATTTCCTAGCTGGCACTATACACTCAAGCAGAAGCCATTCCCCGGGTAGATGCCACACCCACACACGTCCATCGGACCGGAATAATGTAAACCTCTACTCATCACTCCACAGAACCGATGTCCAGTGTCCAGATGCGACGGTCCAAACACCACCTTAGTCACCGAGCTTTATTGCTTGTCATGATATGGGGCTTATGTGCAGCTGCTCTTCCGAAATATCCAAGTCGGTGGGCCTCGGTACGAAATGTTCCCATGGAAACTGATACTCCTGTGGCTGCATTAAACTCCTGTCGAATGTTGGCCATGGGCTGTGCCCTAATTTTGACAATTTCACATTTCAGGGTCTGATATTTCTTTCGGTCAATATTGGATGTTGCCCAGAAAGTGTAGCATTGGCACAATGCCCATTGACCTTTCAGTTATGCAGGATGAATGCGACCGTTGATTTGGACCTGTTTACCTTCCGTGCACTCGCCCAGCTAGACAGCCCACTGAGATGGCAGTCCACAATCATGCCCTTATCGAAGTCCGATAGCTCTGTACCTCATACCATCTCCACGTCAACTAGTTCTACACTGGCCTGCAGCATTGGCGGCCACACAAGTCAACTGACGTACTAAATTACCTATCTTCACGGGTGCCCAATTACTTTTTGGTCGATTGTGTATATTGAGTGGTTTGCAAATATATGCTGCTTGATTATTTGATGCACAACCTGGTTCAGTATGTATGCCAAGTCTTTTCCACCTCAGAGCCTGGAAGCGTTCACTGAAACTGACTTAGGGTTTAGCCGCCAGAGACGCCTGCCCCCTTTCCCCGGGTGTTTGCATTGCTCCGGGGAGTTTCAACCACCGTAACCATTGTCTGACCACAGGGTCATTTAGCAGTAAATCCTTGCTGGCGGGCTGTGCTCAGTACCAATGTACGCGTTTCCAAACTGAATGATAATAAATCACGGAATATACGTGTGAAATCTAGTCTGCGTATTATTTACGTGTATAACCGAGATGTGTGCAAGGGCACGGGCCCTCAAAATGCCCGCAACAGTGCTATGTGTATCAGATGTTTTAATGTTTATCATTTTAATATCAGAGGTGTGTGACCAGCCAATAGGTCACCGGTTAGCAACCACTACATAGTTCATTAGTACAGTTACTGTGTGTGAACCTGCCATAAGAGGTCTCGGAAGTTATGCAATATATTATAATTGGCAATATAATGAATTGAGGGGATAACAACTACCAGCAGGAGGATTCAGGTCCGGGTTGAGCTGCCCAACGACCTGGAGTTCATCAGAGTAGCTCTACCAGAAATCACGGCACCACCAGTCCTTGAATGGTGCCTGGTGCCAGGGAAAATATAAATTCGTAACCTATTACCTCACCGCTGCCCCAAATGCACCGCCACCCCCTGACAACCCTACCACCAGGCGTCAGCATACACGGGACTTTGTGCCGCATGCCCGTAGTAAATTTCAATCCCTTACTAGTGCCCTGTCAATTTTGAATAATCAGTAACTGTATTCAATGCATGTACTTTTATTCTAGCCTGTTGATGAGATTTATGGTCAACCTTTTACCGCCAAAAACCTGCCACGTGTCTATGACCACGTATGTTTCTTTGCAGTGTGTATGTGCATTAGTTTGAAGATGTATCTCACTGTTTAATAAGGTGTGTGGGGAAGCCAGAATATCCCAGCTCATGTGTTAAATATTCAGTTTATGCAAAACTACACCATTCTCATACATCGTATTCAGATACCAGGGGATACTGTCATTTTATCCCGGTCTTTTCGACCAGGGTCCTCTGCGAAAAGGGTGGGGGAGGGGTGTACATACCCATTCCGACATGCATTGTACTAAAACTTACATCTATTTACTCAAATTAAAATTATTGTATAATTGCTGTTTACATTGGTTGAAGGACATAGTTACTGTACATATAACATATTAAAATCATTGGAATTTTTAAACCCAAAAACAATTAAAATTCATCACAATACACATTTCCAATCATTAAACCTATTAAAATCATCAACCCTTTATTTAAAAATTAAAGTGTTTTACAAACTATTGTTACACACTAAAATCATTTAAAATTAAAATTATCATAAAGGCTTATAATAAAAGAAAAACATTAAACCTTAACTTGTCAATACAGTCAACACTCGATTATCCGCGATAATGGAGGGGATGATTGCCGTGGATAACCCAAAATCGCAGATAATCCGCATACTAAGAGAAAAATACAGTTTGCCCAACACTAAGTTTTGTATGGTCGTAACTGAATACTGGGTGTTTCAGTGTGAAACCTAGCGTATCCTTGACGTACTACTGTATTTACTCACATATTTTACAGCCTCGCATAATTTCCGTACCCTATTATTTAGTAACAAACCAAGAAACGTAAAAAAAATAAAATGTGTAAATCACCCCTGATTTCTAACTTACGAGAAAATATTTAAAGTGTTTAAAATATGCAGGTAATCGCGGTAGTTCTGTCGCGAACATTACAAGAAATGCGCAGCTACAGTTAATACAAACAACACAGCGGGATGCATGTGGTGTTTATCTCAGTGATACTGGAATCTGAATTTATGTGAGGGAAGGCAGGCTGGCGTCACTCCGTTGCTAGGCAACAAGCCATCTTCCACCCACCCCTCCTGCAGAGGGGAAACAAATACATGCAAAGCGAACTACATGTCGCCCGTGACACACACAGAGCGAGAGAGCCCAGTGCGTGTAGCATACAGCCGGCTGTTTCAGCATGTGGAAAACAGTGTTTAATGTAGGAAACAAGTTTCGCAAACAGCTGTTTACACTATAATAATATCACATGTCGTGCAGAGAAAATTGCAGGACTAAAATACTTACATTTTTAATGAGTTTCACTGTAATGTGTTATGTAGCACAAAAATTTAACCATTATAATCCTCCTCTTCCACTTCATTCGTACTCCTGCTACGAAATTAAACACAAGCTTACACAACACCAACAGGTTTAAGCCAATAAACTTCAAATTAATTTTTCATTATATAGTTTTTACACACACTTCTACACACACCCCCAATAATTTACAACACGTGCCATTCTAACAGCATTCCTAAACACCTAGTATATCACAACGTAAAATTAAAAAGCACTTTAAATCAGTGTACATATTACACAAAAAATACGTGTCACTTAAAAAAGTCCGTAATAGTCTTCAGTCTCATTGCAGCAGCTTCTTCTTTCCTTATCGTGCTACGTATTGTACGCGACATCAGTTTGTCACAAAGTAGTGTCTCGTCTTTCTGTTCCATATAACTGAGTGGATTATCAGTCCATTCCAATGCAGAGGTATGCGTTATATGAATTCCTGGGATAAGAGAGTTATCTTCATCTTAGCTGCTGTCATGTGTTTCCGCAGGCAATCCTTGGGTAATTCTTACAATAGCTTCGTCACTAAACACTTCGAAGTCTGATTCTATGACGTTGCTCTCAAACCATTCTGTGGTGGCATTTACATTGAGATTTTCGCAGCCAGCAGTGACTTGAACAGCAGCTGATAACTCAGCTACTTAAATGTCTTCTTCAAAACCAAGGCAATCCCAAGCATTTGCTATTCCATAAATAGCGGCCAACACTGTTAGCTTTTCCAGAAAGTTTGAAAGTTACTGCCTTCGTCGATGTTCTTTTGTAGAAGGCTGCGTCTGTACAGCCGTTTCACAGTAGCAATGGCGCCTTGGTCCATGGGCTGTATCAAGGCTGTCACATTGGGTGGCAAAAATTTAACAAATACCTGGCCATCATGAGACGTAAGAACATGGGCAGCTGGATGAGATGGTACATTACCCAGAAGGAGAACTGCCTTCTCTGGCAAACCTTTAGAGTGCAAGTGTTCGTGCATCTGCTGTACAAAGTGATTTCTGAACCAGGTGCGCTCATTTTCAAATTCTAATGTTCTTGTTGGGAGGCACTTCCATTATTTTCCAGTTTCGTCAACGTTGTAAATTTGCTCCAATTGAAAAATTGTCACTTGCAACAAATTACTGGAAATCTTTTTTTTTTTTTTTTTTTTTTAATTCACCAACAGTTGCTCATCACCACTAAGTTTTTCGCCTTGAATAGGAATCTCCTGGCTACCATGTCGCTGTTTGAAACCAGTCAGCCATCCTGATGATGCACTGAATTCGCCTTCCATTCCCTGTTCTACAAAAAAAATATTGGGCTTGTTTGGCGCACACTAAGCCCGACACTGGCGTTCCTGCGGCACGTTAATGGTTAAACCACTCCAGTATAGCCTTGTCGAGTCCGCACTGCTCGCAATCTCAATAAATTTGGATTTATTGTTTCATATATCCCGAATTGTTGTTTCTCCTACTCCATACATAAATGAAAGCTGGCTTATTGCACTGCCTCCAAGTTTATTAATAATTTCCAGCTTCTGCTGTAAATTTAAAACCACACGTTTACATTTTTCGGCTGAAAATGAGCAAAAAGAAAACCAAACATAACTACTGACTGACCGTGGGAATGCGATATGTGGGAGAAATGCTGTGTTCGCGCCGGAACCGGCTATACCTGGCAGGTGGCAGGGAGGCTAGCAAGTTGTGCTGTGTTATCAGCTCACTTTCTTGCGACGTAACTAAGCCCGTCACACCATCAGGAACACATTTTGACGTGCATTTGCATGAATAAACAAACACATTTCATTCCACAGTTATTTTCAGAGAGTAGTACCTGTTACAAATTTCATTAGTTAAGATGGGTGTTTTATTTAATAACTTCGTTCTGGCAATGTTTGAGCTAATTTTCAAAATATATTTTTATTTTTCCGAATATGCCGCAGTTAAGCCGCAAAGCGGATAATCTAGAGTCGACTGTATTTAGTTTAAATAATACCCTTATGCACTAAAATTGTTTAAAATTAAAGGCATCATAAAACTTATATATAAAAAATGTTGACCCCTAAACTTTTTAGTAAATTATACAACCTTAAAACATTACAACCATAAAATACAACAGCATAATATAAAAATGATTAGAATAGTACCATTACACATTAAAATCATTCAAAATTAAAATTGTTATATAACATAGTAAATATAAACACTTAGAATTAAATCCACAATGGACAGAGGAAGAAATACATTTATTCAGAAATCTCTTATATACTACTTTATGCATCCATAAACCCGACATATATTTCAAATGAGTTCCTTAACACATTCAAGTCATCAGAACCTATTCCAACTACTTCCAATTTCTTTTTCGTTTCCTTGGGAACAATGCCTCTCACCCCCAAAGTGACTGGGATTACTCCTCTATACCTTTTCCCATCCAATCTTTTACCAACTTCCTTCTCCAACACATGATATTTCTCTACCTTCTCCCGACTAGCTTCCAACAAGCTAACTCCTTTCTTATACCTTACAGTAACCTCTACAAACACCTCTCTATTTGTAGAAAGAACTAAATCTGGTGTGTAACTGTTCCCAGTCACTTTGAGGGCAGATTCCTCTACCACTATTCCATCCTTCCTGTGATCTGTCCATTCGTGTGCTAAAATCTGGCACACCTAAAATGTGCCCCATAGTCTCAGGACAGTTGCTGCAACGCCTACAATTTACGTCTCCATCCTTGAATAATAAGGTAACCTTAACCTGCTACATCTTTTCTGTCTAACTTGATTGCCTCAGTGAATCTCGAGGCCCTCGTGGACTCTGGTTCATAGATTCATTTATTTGACTCTGGATTGTCTCTGAGGAACCTTGAAATTTCACCCTGCACACCCTATTGCGCCCACTGAAGCCTTATTCTCTCTCTCAAATCCTTCTTATACTTCACCACAGACTGCTCAATGCCTTATCCATAACCTCCCTACATCCAGTTCCTTACAAACCCATCTCAAAACTGACTCCTCAAGATTTTTCATCTTTCCGAACTGTTTAATTCTTGAAAGAGTGACGGTGTGCTGGTATTTGAGGAGTACCAGCCTACCATGTTAACCCGAGCGGATTCCCCTCCTTGGGATGCTGGTACCCATTGGATGTTACAATTCACGTCGAGACGTTGTGACCACTCCGTTTAGCACTGAATCTGCATCCTCGGATTTCGGCTTCAATACGCTGATCCCCGCCAGGCGTTAGGATGTAGGTGATTGGTCCCATGTAGGGAAAATGTCTGGCACTAGCAAAGGCACAGCCTTGCTTTCCCAATTCCTCTGGTACTCCTCTCGACTAGCTTTCTGAAAAGGGAAGGGCCGTAGCCCAACCCCTTGGAGAGGAAGAGAGTGTCTCCCTCTACTAACCACCTTTGTGAGCAATCAAGCCGTCATCCTTGAGCTGAGATAGAACATATTCCATGTGTCTGGATATCAAAATATCCATGCAGAAGAATAAGTGTTCTGCATGACTTATGCTGTCTGGCAGCCTGTTCTCAGAGGGATGGGGGAATGAGAATAAAATTCCTTTCTGGGAATGCAGAGCTTTCCCCTCAACAGCAATTTTCCCGCTTCTTATATGCACTGCGACATGGCACGCCACTCCCCTCGTAATGAACTTAACTTTCTTCGTCACAGCTGGGATGGGGTGAAGGTCGTTCACAACACAGGTAGCATCTAAACGCACTTTTACTCTGCCCACTACAAACAAGGAATAAACAGGGTGACTCTCTGTCTCGCTCAGACACTCGCAGATAATCCTATCTCGCTCCAGGAATAAGAAAGTGAAGGATAGCCGAGCAACCAGCAGGCATCAGAAGGGGCTTCTCCGTCTACGTTTTGTGTTTTCGTTTTTCGGGATGCCTGGCAGTGTCTCGTGGGCCTCTCTTTATTAAAGTGTGTAATCACAAACTCACTACAAACATGCAAAAAATACAATTGGGAAGAAACATCTTTTCATAGACTATCCTTTAATAAGTCCGGCTACACTAACGTATTTACAAGGCTACCTGGTGTTACGTAGGTTATTGTTTACGTCTGCTACTTGCAATCTGAAGGTTTTCAGCGAGCTGAGAACTTCCCGACTCGTCTCCTGCTATAACAGTATCATTAGAGTGAAGTGGTAGGGGTATCAACATACACGAATGTATTCACCACTACAAGAAAGGATAGCATTAGAAGAGGAAAAACATTAAAAATTATTTCATCTCAGAACTCTCTTAGATCTTCTGGCAGCTTTTCTTATTTAAAGTCATGGCTGCTTCCTTAATAAAATCAATTAGTAACTCGATTGCATTAATGTAATCGGAAAAAAACATGGCACTGGAAACAACGATCTATTAGAAAGTGGCTTACTTCTCGCAACATGCTCTCGGAGCTTCAGTCTTTGATTGCTTTCTTAAGCCTTCCTACACATTTTTATTACATTTAACACAGGTAATAAAACATAAAAAGCTTGGGCGAATATATGCACAAGTTTTACAACTTTAACAAACTAAGGTGTGTTGAAATTTGATTTCAAACGGTACGCAACACAGAAACCTGTAATTTTCTGCATCTTTATGAGGGCTTTGTTCGATCATCGTACCATTAATTCGCTGCGTAACGTGAAAAATACACCTGACTAACAGTCGCTGATTCTTTATTTACTAGTTGGCATTGTGCTGACGTGCACTGACTGTCCAACAATATGCAGCCTTGGGGTGACTAACACTCACACTTAGTTAGCATAGGCGTTGGTCGACTCTTTTCTGCTGATGAGGCATCCCCGCTTCCTAGGAGGTGCGTTTGAGGGGCGCGGTCACTGGAACTTGGCAGGTGGCCACCATGGAGTCTCGCCCCACATAGCAGAATAATCTTGTTTCAAGCTTGCCATTACAATCCTGCAAGCTTAAATCAAGCTTGCCACGACAAGCCATTAAGCTGGAATCTAGCTAACTAGTCACCACATGGCAAGTTTGCATCAAGCCTGCCCCGGCCAGCTTGCACCAAACCTGCCTACATAGAAGCAGCTTGCCATGCATTTTCAAAGCTAATATAATTATGTTTCACACCAAATAATATTGAGTAATGTAGCATATTCATGTGTGTTATCTTTAACAATTTTTTCACAGTTATTAAATATCTTTGGAAGAACCTGGAATCGAACTCGCTAGCATTCTATAGACTGTGAACGAGAGGTCTGCAAGTACTCTACCATGTATTCATGTAAAATTAAATTATTTTACGTGTTATGTTTTGCTGCAGTTCTAAAGCTAATTGATTAATACAAATTCATATGAAAATTTCCCGTTACCTTCACTTTTGATTTTAAGATTTTTATATATATTAGTGTAAAAGAAAAGATAACCTTACATTCTCATGACGTGTATTGAGCCATTAGATACCCAATTAAGTATTAAAATACACTATATGAAACACATTATGGCTTGCTACCCATGCAAACAACATATTCAAATACAGAATATAGATTAGCCCATATAAAGAGTCTATTAAGTGGTTTATCTGCAGATTCCCTCCCTAGCCGCAGCAGGTTTGCCGTAAGCAAGTAATCACAAGGCCTTCAAATCTAGGCTTGATACAAGCTTGAATCAAACTTGTAACACAAAGTTTGCACAGCAAGTCTAATTCAAGTATATTGGCAAGCTTGCATGCTATGTGGGTCTGTACTGCCCCATCATGTCTCTGGCATGGCAGGTGCGGGGCAGCTGGATTCAATGCTGCGAACGGCTGGATCTGGTGTTGCCGTCATGGCGTGGGAGACTAGCTGTATCAGTTTTTGCCTGACTGTGCTGCTTGCACCAGGTGGCAGTGCTTGGGATGTCTGGTCCAGAGAGCTGTGGTCTAGCGCCACCAGCTGACGTCTCGTCCTCGTCGATGTTTATGGTCGGCAGCGTTCTCTCGGCCGGAGCAGGCGATGGCCAAGGCTGACTGGGCTGCAACTGGTGCTCGTTGTGGCTGATGGTGAAGCACCTTAAGACTGGGAATTGTATTGGTGATCTCCTCCGGGCAGGTCTGGAACTGGGTGTCAATGTGGTCTCTGGCTGGTTCTCCTTTACATCCATGGTGGATCTCGTTCTCAGATCTGTTGGAAAAGGACATTGCACAGTTCATAGGTCCAACACAAGGACCAATAAAATAGAATTAGTAGATAAATTCCCGGAGGAGTTATTCTCTGGTACAAGCTGTAAAACATTCTGTGAGCTGTTCTCTGCACTGGGGTGCACTGGATACTGGAAGGTGGCAGCCTCCGCATTGAGTGTTGACTGCACGGCGAGGTTGGCCGTACGATCAGAGGTGACGGTGGCCTCCGCAGTGAGCTGGTCCGACGTAGGCAGTTGGACTTCGTGGACTCTGGCTGCTCGGGGTGCTGCCCTCGAAGAGGACGGCAGCTACTCGGTAGGATCGGCTGTGATGACGTCCGTCGTCGAAGGTTCGTTTCTGGCGGTTCTTGTGTAAGTGGTGAATACAGTGTCATGTTGCAGGCTCTAGTGGCACTGGCGATACTGGCTGTCAAGTTCTTCCCGGTGCTGTCCCGGTGGTCAGGTAGAGTCGCTGCTGGCTTGTTCTCCAGTCCGCGGGACTTCTCCAGGATATCTGTGGTGCTTGGAGTCCACTTCCTAGGGTGGTGCGTGAACTTCCAGCGAAAATCGAAGGGGATGGACAGTACAATCCTTTCCGATATATCCACTCTTCCTACGTTACAGCCCTTGTCCTAACAGGTTATGAGTAGTAGCTCGTCGTTACCTGGGGCTCTCACTCGTTCGCGCTGGTGGATGGAGACGTCCGTTCTACTGGGCAGGTGGTCGTAGAGATTTGTTCCTTAGCATCATCCAGTGTGTCGGGAGGTAACAATGGCTGGGTATACTTACCAGATGCTGGGGTGGATTCTAGGTACAGGCGCATATGGCCTCGAGTTGCTTTTCTTATCTTTTCACGATGATCCTCTGTCCAGTAAACATTATCCTGACGTCCGATAACCTTGTATGGTCCTTTCCACTTGCCCGCCACCTGACACTTAACTCGTTTCTCCCTTTACTCAGAGGGTAACTGCGAAGTAGTACAGTTTCTCCCATGGTGAAGGGGCGAATTCCAGTACAGGGAGGTGGATAATTCCGACTTACATATTCTTCCCGTTTCTCCCAGGCTCTGTCAAAGCGTAGTTCGGCAGCTTGGCAAATAGCTTCGGTTTGTGGCATCATGGTAGGGACGTGCTTCCATTGCCACTCTCCCAGGCGTTGCAGAGTGCATCCTAGCAGAAGCTGGCTCGGGTTGGAAGTTGTGGCTTCGTTTCTCCTTCTGTGCACGGCGAATAGTATCTTTGTCAGATGGCAGTCCCAATGGCGTTAACTTTCCTCGTGGCTCAAGCATAGATACTTCCTAAGAGTGAAGAGATTTAGGCGACTCTTAGCAGCGAGGTCTTGAGAACCGACGTGGGTGATTGAGGTGAGTATGGAGTTGCACTGGAATGAAAAGGCAGGGGAAATGAGAGATCCCCGAGAAAACCCACCGAACAGCGGCAACGTCCGGCACTATTCACACATGCGAAAATCCGGGGATTGAACCAGGATCGCCTTAGTGGGAGTCGAGCGGTGTAAAAACTCAGCCACCGTGGCCCCTGTACTTTGTAAGTTCCTGGTTTCACCATTCGGTTACATTGGCTTGGTGATGGTGTGGTGGCATTGTCCAAGGCTCAACTCCCCATCCTTGACAAGCTTTATACCCCAATGTTCTTTTAAATTGGGCGCCATTGTCCATAACACTATTTTGAGGATATCCCCAGCTTGGGAATACCTCCTGTTTAAACTTGGCAAATATGTGCCGTGTCTCATGGCTAGGTAAGGGAAAAGCTTCTTCCCAATGAGAGAACATATCTGTGATCATAAGCAGGTAGCGATTCCCTCGGGTGCTTCTGGGGTACGGTCCCATAAAATCTGCTTCAACTTGATTTCATGGGGTGTAGGGCTTGCAAGGCTTCGCAGTGTTTCGCTGGTCTGGATATGTCTTGTGCTGGCAGTATTTGGGGCACTCACATGCTGGTGGACTTATGGCTCATGACATCCCAGACATACCGGACGCTGATGTTAGCAAGCGTCTCCCGAGTCCGGGGTGCCCTGCATCCAGATGATCGTGAAAATGATGGCATAAGTTTTTCGCAGTGCTCGTGTTGTCCAGATCTCCAAGTGACATCTGGCTGGCGACTGTGTGACCACACGACATTGTCACACATTCCATACTGTTGCTGGTATTGTTGGAGAAGACCTTTAACCTTTGGGTCGAGTTGCTGATGCCGTTCGATTTGGCTGCGAGTTAGCTGTAACTGCAGTAATCGGATTTGCTCTTCCGGTTGAAGTTTCGGTGGCTCTGGAGGGAGATTTCGATCAATATCTTTGTCTGGTTTGGTGTCGTCTCTTGAACTAGGCTGTCGGTACAAGGCATCGGGTAAATCGTTCAGAGCCCTAGCACAATGCTGTACTTCCAAGTCAAATTCCGATAGCAGGAGGTCCCACCATTCTAGCTTAGACTTGTGCCTGGATTCCCTTAGCCACGGGAGTGCCTTGCTATCTATTCGGAGAATGAAGTGGTTTCCTTCCAGGTGGTAGCGAAACTTCCTGACTGCGCCGATGATGGCAAGACACTCTTGTCCGTTTATGTGGTACTTTTGTTCCGTCAGGTTCAACCGAGTTCTCGCATAGGTGATAACCAGGGGTCTACCTTCAGGATCCTCCTGGTATACAATGGCTCTCACTCCATTCTTGCAAGCGTCTGTCTGCAGGAGCTTCGAAAGCTGCTCGGTGTTCCAATGTCCATTTCCATCTGATGTCTTTTCCTAGCAGTGGGTGAAGGCATGCCATTATCTCAGCGATGTTCGGAACAAAATCACTGACCCAGTTGCAGCGTCCCAAAAATCGTCGAAGTTGCTGCTTCGTGTGGCCTCGGATTCCTGAATGGCTCGTAGCGATCTGTCTTGCGGGTAGTTGCCTTCCATGACACAACATGACCTAGATATTAGATGGAAGTTCTTCCAAAGTGACTCTTAGAGAGCTTGGCTGTGAGCCCATGCAGTTCCAATCGTTCCAGTACTTTCTGCAGGTGGGAGAGGTGCTCGTCCCAGGTCTTGGAGTAGATTATGATGTCCAGATAGGCGAAATAGAAGTGGCCTATGTATCTGGTTAAAAACTCTGAAGACATTAGACACTTGAATGTAGCCGGTGCGTTCTTGAGTCCAAAAGGCATAACCTTGAACTGCAAAGTTTCTCCATCTGGTGGCGTGAAGGCGGTGTAGGTTCGGTCGGCTGTTTGGGTGTGCAGATATTTGCAAATAGCCCGACTGCATGTCAAAGGTGCTAAAATTCCAGGCTTCGCCTATGTCGCGCAGCATATGTGCGAGGTCGAAAGCCGGTGGAGGAGTGGGCAGGGTTACATCATTCAGTGCTTTATAGTTTACACAAAAGCGTAATTGCCCATCCTTTTTTGGCACGAGATCCACATGAGAAATGTAGGGAGAAGTTAAGGGCTTGAAAATCCCTTGCCGCTTCATTTCTTCTATCTGCTCTATTATCAACTTCCTAGGTCTCGCTGAGACTTTGAATGGCCGGTTGTAGATAGGCATGGAGTCATTCAGTAGGATCTCATGCTGTACAGTTCGTGTTTGGAGTAATTTTCCACCAGGGGGCAGGTGGGAACTGCGACACATCCGATTCATGTTCCTTGGGCTGCTTGTTCTCCTGGGCAAGACGAGAAACACTGCGGGCCTCGGAGCCCTCTCTCGTCGCCATCCTTGGTCGAGGCTCGTCCTTCTCAAGGATGATACTGGACTGGGGAGGCTTGGGGCAGGAAACTCTGCCCAGATTATGCCAGGAGACCTCAAATCCCTGGACACACTCGTTTAGGTCACACATCCAATCATCACGAGAGTTACCTCTTGTAGTGAATATTAAATATTATGATCCGCGGCCACGAGTTACAGGGCAGCAAGAAAAGTGTAGTGCCGTTCTTGTCGACCTCCACTGATCGAGACCGGGACCTAATGTCAGTCGGTCGAGTGTTGCTGTGTGGTTGATGTGTCTGCGATGAAACAAACGGGCACAAGGGATATGTTGACATCAGGAACACGTCGAAACAATGCCCTTGAAATTGCACACAGTAATAATACAGAAATTACGATGGAACGCCTTTAGCAGAAGCGGATAGCGCCTGATTCATGTTTCACGGGTCGCACGACCTCTCTGGAATCTTTTTTTCTCCTTCTCCTTGATTAAGTTGCAAAATTCCACAAGGGCGAAATAAATTAGTTAAGTGGAAGCATAAATTTGGGGAAATGTCTGGCAAAGTGTACGCAAACAAAGGCTAACTGGTATACTAAAAGTGTTATTGAAATCTACTTCAGTGCTCAAAAGTTGTAGTGTGTATGTGACAGCGACTTACCTCGCAGGCTCTCCTAGACATACTGCCCAGAGGCAAGCTTCACACAGACCTACCATGGCTGCCTACGGAGTTCACATAATCGGAAGTGCTATGCATGCCAAGTAAAACTTTTATATATTGAAAATAAAAGTGGCACAAATAATTTAAATATTGTTTAACATTTTAGAATTTTCTTGTTAATTTTCTGTTTTATTTTAGTGTCTCTTTTTGGTGGCATTCATGACAGAATATTACTGTTCTTTATCTCCTTGCAGCACGCACTTTGAATTCATAACCAAACATTTTCCAATTGACAGCAATTTAAAACATTTTAAGACATTTCAAACCCTGAAAATAAAATAAGACACATTTTACTCTGCAAAAATAATATTCCGTTAGGAAATTTCGGATTTGAACCTCTTTGCCCACGTACATGTACACGTGACACATGATTGTACATGTAACACATGCATGGTAAGCACCATCATGGGCTCTAGCACCGCTGGCTGTTAGCGTCAACTAATATTCCTGGAATATTCGGGAGTAAACAGAAATGTTCTCAATTTCCTCTTTGTAAACTTGTAAATATTTGGAAGTAAATAGGAAAATACTCATTTTACTGTTTGTACCCCAAGGATATTTTGAAGTATATATGAATATTCACATGTTTCACTTTATTATATGTAAATAATAATCGAAAAAGTGTGAATAATTAACGTTCATAATATATCATGCATGACATATATTTACTAAAACAGTTTTTATATGTGCTTATAGAAAACCTAATATGGAGCTTGTCTTGGGGAATGTCACATATTTTGACAACATATTCTTATCTGCTTGACAAAACGAATCTGTATAATCGTCACTCAATACACTTTAAAGTTTAATAAAAATACTTAAAATGCAAATAAAATATTTAAAAAGTATACACAAATTTTAAATAATATATATTTTAGTTAAACCAAAATAATAAAAATTATAATTAAGAATTCAATAAAAAAAATAAATATTTAAATATACGTAATTAATAAACTCTTGTCCGAGCACAAGTCACGATAGTCGAGTGGTCTAAGGCGTTAAGGCCCTTACACAATAGAAAACTTTAGCATTTGACTTTACGTTTACTTTCCTCTGACGAAACCACCAGTGCACAATAAAATGTTTTAAAGTCAGATTTAAGACAATTGAACATCGGTTCTGCGAGCATCGTAAAAATGTGTCTTTTTTATGTAAATAATTATATTATCCAGGAATGTATTTTACTTGCTCTTTTTTGAAAATGGGCTTGAAATTTACATTAAAAGTTTATTTCAAAACAAACAAAAAACTTTTTTTTTTAAATTAAAATGTGTGTATTCATATATTTCCTCTTCACATTAGATATGTTTGCCATTTATTTAATTTAAGACGAGTTTTTTTTTATATACAGAGATTAAAATCGCCCTACAATAATTTAACGTACTATCCAGATAATCCCTGTTAGAGTCTCGGCAAAATGGTTGCTTTATTTTGACTATTTATTTTAACTTTTCGAAATCGTAAAGTCAAGAGTGCTTGTCTTTACCTTTGATTGTTCCATTGTGACAAGCTCCATAATAAACATGTCGGAAAGCAAATGTAAAGTCAAATGGTGAAGTCAAATGTTAAAGTATTCAATTAAGTAAGGGCGTTTAGTCTGGCGACCAAGTTCCAGCAGTTGAATTCCGCATTATTCCAGTTGGTATTTTGAGTTATAAAAAAAAAGCAGTGCCCGAGCGATTAATTCCAGAAACAATATGGCGGCCAAGCACATGTGACATCGACACCAGCACTCAGCGAGACCAATGTTAGCAATTTCCTCCGAATATCTAGGAATTTCCTCGAGATATTCTTTAGCACCTTAAAGAATATCTATGGCATATCTTGGGGTGTTAACAGATCATTTACAGCACATTCCCCAAGATATCCCCAGGAATGAATAGGGGGTATGAGAGCATATTCTATGGATATATTTATATTCATCTATGTATATCCCTGGAATATCTTGAGGGAGGGATATGGTCGGACATAGAATATCCTTGCAACGTTCCAGTAATATGCTCAGAATATCTAGGGATTTCACAGGGATATTCCAATATTCCTGCAAGACTATAATTGGGATATTCTCAGGATATACTTGTGGTTTGTGGGATGTAACTCGCATGCTGCTACCCAAGCTTAGAAACCTGCCCCTAATTCCGAAGCTGCTCACAGTAGACGAGTTAGTAGAGAAAGCAAGGTAAACTGACCGCAAATTCAGAGCATAAGCAATTCTGTACAAAACAAAAATCAGCAAGTCCACCAAGTCAGAAAAGTCACTTGGACAAAGAGTGAAATCTCCCCCTCCAGTACCCCCCACCCCCTGCCATAACTGCCGAAATGCTGATACTGCCCGGAAATTTATTTCCATAAAGATTGCCTGCAATGGTCAACTGTACGGGCCCGGCAGGGGAAGGGGATGCAACCCTTGTAACAGATGCTAACAGACATGCAATCGATAAGAAAACAATCCTGCAGGCGGGAAATTCCGCGGCTGGCGGGGCGTAACAGCCAACCCCATCGGACAGCAAGAGCCCATCATCCAGCTCCTAGACGAAGAAGTGGAACCATCAGAAGTTCCCCATATTGAAATCAACATCAACGGGAGAAAAGTTCTCTCCCTATTCGACTCACCCACCACGGGCAATTTTGTATAGTGACCTCCTAACCGCTAAACAAAGGGTATCACACTGAAATTCGTAGTCTCTCCAGACATCCCAGAAGCCGTTACACTTGGGCACCCCTGGCTTCGCCAGCAGCAGCGCATAACAGATTACGGCCAACTCAAGATATACACGGGTGACAAACACCGCATGACCATCATCCTGGAACACTGTCTGGATGCCATCATTCCGCAACCCTCAAGATAGAAGAAATAGACAATGAGCATCCCGAAGAACAGTTCCAGGAATTGTAGAGAGTCCTCGACGAACACACCTGCGCTTTCGGATATGGAGGGTCCCTTTGCTAAACCAGATCCATTCAGCACAATATACGGCTGAAAACAGACACACCTGTCTACAACAGACCCTACAGGGTGACCACCAGACGATGCCGACTAATAATGGATCAAATCGAGGATATGATGCAACAGGGAATCGCGGAGCCTTTAGATTCCCCAAACAACTCATAATATTGGTCCCCAAGAAGAACGACCAAATGCAATTTTGTGTCCACTACAAAACTCTGAACGATGTTACTCGCCCCAGCCATTAACCTATCACACACATTGCGTGATATCGGTGAAGCGAAGATCTTTAGTTGCCTCGACATGTAGTTGGGGTAATGGCAGATCGTTTTACAGCCCGACATCAGAAAATTCACCACCTTCACCACCCCAGAGGGAGAAACCCTGTATCACCTTGTAAACCTTGTATCATGCCTTTTAGCCTTAAGAATGCTCCCACAACATTCCAGCAGCTCATGTCAGCAGAGGTACTTACAGGATATAGAGGCCAATTCTGTTTTGCCTACCTTGATATCATTAACTCAAAATTATGGGAGGAACACCTCGGACACATCCAACAGGTTCTAGAACGTCTAGAGCAGCATAATATGACAGCGAAACTCTCGAAGAGTTGTCATCCCTGAAGGAAACTACCCACAAGAAAATTTGATATGGCTATTCAGGTCTCAGAAGAGCCCACCAAGAAGCAACTGCACCACTTCCTCAACCTATGCAACTAGCTCAGAAAATTTGTGCCTAACATAGCCAACCACATGGCACCATTGCACCCCCTACTGGACAAGGAAGCCTGATAGCGATGGGGGCCCAAACACCATGCCGCCTTTCAAGCCTTGAAAGCAAGTTTTCAGAACATCCAAGCGACTCCAACCACCTCAAGGGGAGAGACAGCTGATCTCGCAAGCTGACACTTTCCAGAACAGCCTAGGAGTCAGTCTACCAAGGAGGCCTCAACGGGCAACTCCAGGTGATAGTGTATGCCATCACCAGGCTCAATGCCACCGAGCAATGCTATCACATAAACGAATAGGAGCGCCTAGCCTTTATCTGGGTGATACACAAATATAGGTACCATCTGGAAGGCACCCATTTCATTATACAGACCGACAGTAAAGCTCTTCAATTGGCTACGCGAGTCACATAATGCCAAAGCCAAACTTGCACAATGGGACATGTTCCTGACCGAATTCGACTACGAAGTATAGCACTGCGCAGGCAAGACTAATGGTCTTCCAGATGCTCTGTCCCGCCAACCTGATCTAGAGGAAAACACCAAAGTCGACAAAGAATGGGAAAGGATGACTCCCGCAGATTACAAACCACAGTCCCGATGAGCATATCCAGGTACTCCAATTCCAAACCAGTCAGAACCAAATAGCGCTGCACCAGCAACACCACCCGGACATCCAGAACCTCCTGCAAAAGCAACCCCAGCAGTTTGAATTGAACAACGACATCTTATCGTCCCGAAGTGGCCAATCTGGGACGAAGTAATTTTGACACCCTGGAACTCGAGAAATCCTAGCAGACATCGGAGTATGCTACATCTCGGATGGAATGAGCAGAACTGTATCAACGACCAGAAGCCCGAGGACTGCACCATCAACACCTGTCAGCAGTCAGCCACCGTTTTTCAATAGGCCGAAAAACCAATAAGTAAGCCAGGTAGTCCCAACACCTCCCGCCAGTCATCTACCTTAACATGTAAGCCCACAGTGGGCCAGAGGTAGACAACCATAAGTGGCTAGCCAGCCAGGCTATTAAAAACTTTGTTCCAACACACACTGCTATGTGGCCCGTTAAGATATCAAGCTGGAAATGTACATTGGAGCAATAATTTCCCTAGATATGCGTGCTGGTCTATCACAAAGCCACGACGACCATGCCACATTCTCAGTAACCCGGGCACGTGTCAACCTAACCAATTGGGATAATTGTGTGTAACTAGACCTTCAGCCTAATCTGTACCACAGTCCCGTACCCGAGGGTAGGGATTAAGATCCTTCATAACCGCACCAATTAAGCATACTGTAGCAGTCTGAAGTCGCCCTTAGCAAACGTCCATGTGTGAACCCTGTGTTGCACAAAGCGGGAAATCAGGACACGAGGGATTGCTTCAAGCAGGAATTATAAACAGTTGGCGAAACCCAAAATGAACAAGAATATAGGGCAGCGCGAGGCTTGTTGAGAGGACAGACTTCTGTTAGAAGTGCGAGGGCGCTGTGTGGACGTCAGCCAGTGGCTGACCTCAAAAATGACGACAGGAGTGTGCCAGAGCCGCCGTTGTGATACGTCGAGGGATGCAGCCTTCGGCATCATTTAAGGTGAAACTGTCTCAGTGATACGTCGTAAGAACAATAATTAGTTAATTAACAGAGTGGCTTTGCATAAGAGTATTATTAATATAAAGTATTGCTCTCCCATTTAAACATATTTAATATATTGTAAAGTGTTGTTATCTTGAGAGTTGGAAGATATAAGACGTTCAAGGAGAATCCCAGCTTTATAATTCACAAGCCCCTAGTCCACTCAAGGCTCATACAGCCAGGCGGAGTCACCTGTAGTACTTTAGTACATAATTTACATTGGTTGGAGTTCGACTTCAGTACAATACGATGTTTAGTCATACTGACCATTTTCACTCCTACACCCTTTGCTTATACCAGTCACACAGGTCAAGTGTGTGTGGGACACCTACCTAAAAGCAAAAGAAAAAAGAAAGAGGGAAGAGCCGGGGGGGGGGGGGGTGAGGGGGGAGAGCGGGAGGGAGAGAGACACTGTTCCAGTCGCCATCGAGAGTCCAGATGCCTTTGAGAGGATATTCGTCCTTCGTGCCTGTGGTTCTGGCTAACATCGGGGAGTGGGGGAGTTGACACGTCACAACCAATGTGGTTGTCTCATCTAGCCTCGTCACAGCATGCCTTCGAGCCAGGGTTGGCACTTTCAACTGTTTCCGCCTGCTACGCTGCAACCGCTTCTCATCACATCGCCACTCCCTACCCCTCCTACTTTTGGCCATGAGAGGGGAACTCGCCACCAGCTTCAGCCATCTCCGCCGACTCACCGCTGCCGCTCTCGCTATGTCTCCTCTCTTTGTTTTTTCCCTCGCACCACACCCCGCAACCCTCGTGCTGGTCCTGCGAGCCACGTACAAATAGGACTCGCAGCACTCTGAGCTGTGTTACATCAGTCATTTACAGAACATCACTCTGCCCGAGAGCGATCAGACATTGCATCTACCTTTGCAGAATGTCACTCTGCCCAAGAGTTAACCGACATCAAGTTGTCACTGCCATTCGCAGCACTGACGAGTTCTACTCTGCACGACACTGACTACTTGGGGTCGCCTTCAAGCCCCGCGCTGCCACATATTCCTAGAGTACGTCAATTACTGGTTGGCAACCTAGGATCGGCCCTTCAGGACCTAGTCAGGGTACAGGATGGTTTATGTGATTAATTGAGCAATCAATGAAACAAGCATAAATCTTACTTGGTTCTCTCTTCCAGCACTCTATACCGTCTACAGCATGCTCCCGCTATTTCCTGTTTCATCACCACTCCTAGCAAGACTCTTCCAGGGATAACCATGAGCAAAAACCCATCCTCAAATTAACCTTTTGGAAACTATCTAACTGCAGCTTAGGAAGCTGTATTTCTGGGCAACACTATGGCATTTGTCACTTGGACTATAGTCCCTCTAGTAAGTGCCTGGGTCAGCCAGCAACACCTTGCTCACCAAGTCACCTGCTTGGAAACAATAGGCCAACCATTGAGGAGCCCTACTCTACGCGACACCTGGGTCCGCCAGCAACGTCTCACTCGCCAGAGCCACGGGAGTGGTCGCCCCTAGTCCTGCTACTGTAACCATTAGTTTGGTACTTGGGAGTCTGCTAACAACATCCCGCTCACCAAGCCACTATACTTAAGGCTGGTAGTTCAGACCATCTACTCAACACCCCACATTCTACTCTCCATCAGGCTGTCTACCCCTTACTGGCCACCCACTATCAGTCTCATCACCATAGGGCTGGACAGGGCAAAGCTGCTATGCAGGGGGTAGCTTAGGATTGTGTTCTGAAGAGTAGTGGTTCAGTTGTCAACCAGGTATACACCTGGAAGAAAGAGGAGGCTGCACATCAGAGGGGGTCTGCATCCAGCTTGTCCAGCTCAACCTTGAATCTCATCTGGCACGTACTGCACGAGTTTCTCCTCTGCCTCCAGCCACCAACGCCACCAAAGAAGCCACCTACCTATACTTGGCCAGCCGTCACTAGTGTAATCAGAACACTTAACGATACACCCTCCTTATACCCCTCCCAGGGTACCCACTCGCCCATTGACCACAAGTGTGCCTCTTAAGGCACAATGCTCTATTATAGAAGTGGCCAAACCCAACAACGTAGGCCCCAAGAAAAACCCTGTATGAGTAGCAGCCACTGCTTCACCGTCGCCCAAGGCGGGGGATGTTCCTTGGTGCCACCCTCCAACTGCCATTCCCACCACTGGTGAAAGTCAAGGCGACAAAGAAATGTTTAGTTTTTGAAGAAATAATAAACAATATTGACGCATGTCACTTACTGTCTGTGTGCAAGTGTCTTTTGGGATTGTGCTAGGTCAGTTGCGCACTTATTCTAAGGACTTAGTTCAGCATTTTACTGAACACTAGGGTTGGCTGTGTTGGCTGTCGGCTAGAACAAAGTCCGATTCCGCTGGTCTAGCGACATGGTAGACTAGAACGCTGGCCATCTTGGGCAATGTCGACTTACCAGGGTTCAGCGTATTTGGTTTCTTCGAAGTGGCAGAGGTGCTGGAGGATGGCCGGTTGATGTCTGACATATTCCGGGTTTCTGGAGTTTTGGAACTGTGGTGTTCAGTCAAGTGCCGGCGATTCCACTGACTACCCAAGTTATAATTGGTGATCCCGAGACTGGTGTAACTCCCGTAACCAGAGCCCGAACCCCCGGATGGTATCCACTGCCTGTCCTAGTTGGGTTAGAATAGAATACAAAGTTCCCGATGGGAGAAGTCTGTCTTCCCGCGTGTCAAGCAGTTCGAGCTTGACCCCATGGGGTCTCAATACTCTGAGTGACATTGACTGCACACACCTGTTTGGCACTACTGAACTCCGCCTTCTTTACCGCTCTCCGAGTCCCATGCCTGGCGTAGAATGGCATAGAAGTAGAACACACTCAATACCCCTCAGTAATGGCAAGCAATTGACAAAGTCCTGGCTAGCATAGCTGACAGCGGGTGACTGTATGCTCCCCAACTCCAAACAGTGCAGGCAACTAGTATTTGCACCTGGAGCTGTGCATCGTAGACTGCATCCCTGCCACTGCCAGGTGTTGTCCCCAAAGGTAGGGCCTCCAGTCCCAAGTACATACACCTACCGTCACCTTACCTAGGCACTCCGGTCAGCGATACAACTTGAGGTGGCTGTCCTGCCTCGGTGGAGTTATACCATTCTATATACTGGGGTATAGAGAATGGGTGGCTGTCAAAATACGAAGATGTGTGTGGCGACGGACAGACTGCTGAAGGGGGTCTGTCGTCCTACTCTACGTTTGTAGTAATATCGTATTTACCCAAAAGAAAGACGACTCAATCTAAGACAACCCCATCCTAAATAAATTTTTTTGAGGGAAAAATATTTCAACCTGAATTGAAGACTACCCCTGTGAAGTCCTGAAAAAATTATTTAGGTTTAAAGTATTTTTTGGATGAATTTATTACAAACCCTTCAAGAAGAAATGCTATTATATGAATAATATATATTTTATTTACTTTTAAAGAAAAGCTAATCACGATTAAATAGGTGTGTCTAACCTGGCTGTATGGTAGCAGCATCTTTCTTACACTGTAAAACTTTTGTGGGTGTTATTTGGGACTTGGGCCATTTTGTTTCCCAGCAAAGCGCTTCCTCTTTGCAGCCTGAGTGACATCAGATAAGGGGACCCTTGTCAAAATTGACAGATACAGTCTCAGCTCTACAAAAATACTTTGCCCAACCATAGGAAACAACGTACTTAAGCATGAAAAGCATTTGTCAAAATCCTCTGTCTCATTGAACGCCAATTTTTGAGGATTAACTGCTTCCTGAGTAAAAAATTATGAATAGAAGCCCATAGTAATGTTGTGCATGTAAAACAAATTTAAATACTGAACTAACAATGTCGCACATTTATGGTATTTGTGGTCCTAGATTTTGAATTGAAGACTATCCCTTATTTTTTCCATTTCTTTTCTGTCACAAAACCTCATCTTTTTTGGATCCCTTGCTTGCCCTTTCTGAAGTCAATATTTTGTGACAGACAGGTTTTACTCCTAGGACAAAGTACTCTCAGGTACAGTATTTATTGAGACAATACTGGGTGACTCGTACATAAACCAAGCAGAGTGCATACGGAAGTAAAGCTACACAAGATTAATGGGTAGAGGTGAGCCACTCCTAAGATTACTTAAGATGCAAGGGATACAAGAGACTATAACTTACGCAACTAAACCTATCGGGTTGTCTAGAAGAGACACTATATTACAGGGGTCACTACCAACAAGCAGTGGTGGTCGTCGACCCAGGATGATCAGCAATGAAAGTGTTAGTTAACTGGTCAATGTCTTCTGCAAACGATGGCTTCTGGTGATAGGCGAATACCAGGTGTTGAAACTTCTGGAAGGTGGTGGCTATAGCTACTGGTGGTTGTCGAAGAACTAGAAGCTCTTGGAGAGGACCGTGAGGGCCTAAGTCAGTAGAGTGCCCCAGCACACGAAGTGTTGAGGCGAGCTACTGGAGACAATAACTCCAGACCGCCGTTTATCATCACTGGGATGCTACTCCCTCAGTGCGGGAGAAGTACAAGCCCTTGTGAAGGCTCTTGCCCTCCTATTTGTTTGTCATAATATCTAAGAGCCCAGTATTCCCGACCCAGGATGGGATGGGGGCGTAACTTGTTTGTGATGTCTACCTGGAGCGAGCAGGGTGGGAGAACTATCCTCATGTGCTAAGTATATGACCTCGGGCGCTCGGCAGCGCTCTGCTATATTCGGCGGTGTGGTGAGACACTGTCTGCCGGGTGCTTCAGGGGGCTGACGTGTCACGCAGCCGCTTTGAATACTCTTGGCTTTAGATGCAGGAATCATCTACTTGGGTTGAAATGATTTCCCGTGCACTAGTAAAACGACGTACTAGGTTTGACCCTTCCTTGGGTTTTAAGACTACGTATTAGAGACAAAGTCGGGTCGGGTACAGTCCGGAAACCAGTAGGATCCATATCCCTCCACGGGATCACATCTCGTTAGACATCTTGGGAGTTATTTCCTTAGGTTGGTGAAGCACGTTTGGACGAGTCGTGTATGTTGGTCAGGAAAAAGTAACAAGGCTAACAGGAATAGTCGAAGAATTTGTTATAAGGATACTGCTAGACACCCTGTAAAAGCATCTGACCACTCTTAAATTATTATTTTTTATTTCCAGGAGTAGGATTGCATAAATCAAATGTATTTATCTTTTGTATTATAACTTTTTTCAAAATTTTATTTAACATTCAACAGTGCATTCATTTTAATTACATAGGTACAGTTTAAGAACATTTTTGGTTTGTCTATATTTACATAATACTGAAAATTACATATAACATCAATGACACAAAATCATTAAAGTGAATTTCATTTTAATGCAATATTATATTAACAGCGTTTTGCTAATAAGTTGAAAAGTTTTACGGTATTGCTGAGACAAAGTACATTCCTACAAAGCACAGTTAGTACAAAATTTTAAAACACACTGCAAGTTCACATTAAATTTCTGTTTTTACACGTAGGTACTTCATAAAATATTCTATCCATACTTACTCAAGAGCATTCTGCAGCTTTAGCATCGAGAATGATCTACAGATGGATGTGATAACTCTAACCAAGTGCACTTCTATGTATCCAAACATTTGCGGGCTGAAGATGCAGATTTTACAGGGTCACAGTGGTTGGGCGATTGACTAGCAAGCCTCCTACTAAATCAGTCTAGGTGTTCAATGCCTAGTGGGGTCACTTCCAGATGGTCATATGTTAGGAACACGGCAGACAATGCTGGTCAGTTTTCTTGGAGCACACTCATGTACAGCTAAGTCATGTGTTGTCGAGGTCAAGTGAGTAGCTCTGGCTTGTACAGTAAAATTTCAGAATAAAGTACTTCAGTTTAAAGCAGTTTTCACTTTAAAGTACATCTTTCAAATCCCACTGCAGATGCAGTAACATTAAATACTTTTTCAATATAAAGTATTTTTTAGTATTAAGTATAAAACTTCAGTCCTTTTGTGTAATTTGGATCGAGATTCTACTGTAGCTTCCTATTACACCATCTACATCATGCCTCTGGACAAGAACAGTAGTTCACTGGCTGGATTGTTCTGTACTGCAGTAAATATAGTACAGTATTTGGACATGACAAGAACAAAAAATAATTGACAAAATACCCAGAGATGGTGAAAGTTTAATCAAATATAAATTAAAACGTCATGTATATCTATCATACTAAAAATTTAAGATAACTGGTTAACCTAATTAAAATGCACCATCTTCATTACATAAAAAATGGTGAATTTACTTTACAAAATATGAAGGTGAATAAAAAAATTTCGCAAATAAAATTTGTTTCATCTTAAAACCAGACTAACCTTTTGTAGCTTCAATTTGACTACTTTATTGAAAACCAAAACATGTCGAGATTTTATTTTATAATAATAATTCTATGTTTAATTTTATCCGGACTAGTCCAGTAACATTTGAAAGATGACATCCAAACAATCCGAAATCATTACCACAGCTTACCTTTGATGCTGCAATTGCAGAAGGTAAATGCTGCATAGAAAAAGCTACCCCAAGAGAAAGTGTTGCCTCTATGAACAGTCCTTGCTCAATCAACAATAAACAGACAACTTTCCTGTTCACAAATGTCTTTTTAAAGAGTGTTTAATGATACAGTATTTTGTATGGTAATTATCCTACATTACTTTGAATAAAATGCAAAACTAATTGATTCTAACAGAAAGCTGCAGTAGAGTAGAACCATAGAACAGTTGTTCCATATTTGCTAACTAGATATAAAGTTTACACTGTCTTGCTAAGGAATATATTTTGGTTAATTGGAATGGAACGTGTAAACAAAACATTATAGATAGTATATGTTATCTTTGCATAAAAGAATTTCAATATCAAGATTTTTCATTCAACTTGAAGCATGACACTTTCTGACTTGGAAGAAAATGACTTCACTTAATCTACGCGCCTCCCTCAAAAGCAGATTGAATGGGGTTCAAACTGTATAATTACTACTCGAGTGGCTACGAGATATCCCTGGTTGCGGAGAATATTACATATGTGACAGAATTATACTTTCCATCATCAGTACAGTCAGTAAACAATGCCTAGCCTCCCTTTGAGAAGAAGTCAAGTGTAAATAAACCGGCGATTGAGTCATCCCTGCCACCCCCGAGTGAGCTCGTAGTTGAAGGGCACACCGACAGATAGCGCCAACTGCACTCCAGTACTACACTATCTGTCAGCAGACAACCCTTCGCTCCACCCACAGACAAATGTGCATTGCACCCCCACTCCAAGGCCCAGCGAGCCCTTGGCCACGAGGATATGTACCACTACTCCAGCCGGGAAACGTCAGTTGTTGCTTGGCTCTCCACTGACTTGCACGCTGGAGCTCTCTGACCAACACTGCCTAGATGCCCAGAAGCTCTTCAGCATCATCACCGACTGCATCCTTATCATCTAGAAGCTCCCCCCCCCCCCCCTGCTAGCCTTTCAGAAGACATCAGTAGTCCTAGTCACTTGCCTACGGCAATGACTACCCAAGTTCCCTTCAGAAAGTGGGCCCTCTATGTCCCTTCAGGAAACTGACACAGCATAGAGAGGGAATAATTAGCTACCTTAGTCAAAACTACCACTCTTTAGTTTAGAACCAGGTCCCCTTCATCTGGATTGCTTAGTCTATTACTTCTGGTCAGCTCGGGGTAGTCGAGATAGTACAGACCATCATGTTTTATTCCTCTTGGAATACATATGTTCCTAACCTACATTGTTTTCTCATTTCCTTGAGTTTGCCTAGATTCCTAGCAGACACCATGCCTTGTCAGAGTGGAGCAGGGGACGGGGAAGTGAAGCAAATATTTTACTGGCCTAATGTAGGTCTGCAAGCTCCACTTCAGGGACTCTTACATCAGCAAACACACACCTTTTGATGCCCACCCGTTCGGTGCACCCCGTTCAGACAACAGTACAGCCATGACCACTAGTCTTACACCCCTAGACCAACTTGTACTCCGTCCACCACACCACGTGCGTTGCCTGAGGGAGTGTATTTTGGCGTGTGTAGGCCGCACTGAATTTTTGTATTCCTGTAAATATTGTAAAGTTACGATCCCATACAAACATAATAAATTCAGACTTAATTTCTCCCCTACAAAACATTTGACAGAAAATTTGTAACGTGTTGTAATGTTTGCAAATATAAATTGCGCGATTACTATTCCACAGATGGTAACGTTACTTGAGAAAGCAAAACCACTGCAACATGGCATCTTATCAACATGCACTTTTAGAGCCAGGGTGGGCATGTGAACTGCATTAAGATATCTTCCTCTTGTACAGCAGAGAAATTATTCTCTCATGTACGGAATCTATGGCCAAGCTGACATGTTTTCGTTTAACACGTGCAGGATGAAGGTTATTTTGTTTATGAATGCAAGTGAACAAATAATTGCATGAACGGAACATTTTTTTTTTCCTTCTCCTTCCCTTCCTTCCTTCTTTTAAGTTAAAATGTTAAAATGTACTGTATGTTGACAAATTTTAAACATATTTTATGGGAAAATATTTTTTGATTCCAGTATCTCGTATATAAGCCACACCCCACTTTCTTTAGTCATTTTTTCTGTAAAATTGTGAGGCCTATACATGCCAAAATATGGTACAGTGGAAGCCCGGAATACAGCGGCCCGGTATACTGCGGGGAAATTTATATCCCCCGGCCTGAATAAATAAATAAGTGGAAAGTGTGTGATCAGGTAGGCGTGTGGTCTTTCGGTGGGTGGTCGTTAGTCGGGGACGTTGAGGAATGAGGCGGAGGGAGTGAGCACACGTTCTCCCTACTTTCAGCGCAGAGATCTATTGTACTGATTCTTTAAAACCAATATTGTATGTTTTTCAGTATTTAATTTCGTTGGTGTGGTGTGAAGCTTTGACATAAGAAGTCCTAGTGGTCCCTTTTTTATGTGACCCTATTATACCTATTCTGCCATTTGGTTGTAAACAGACAAAAAAAAAAGATACTGTGGCAACCTTTCCATCTTATCTGGGTATTGGATAAGTATGGGGGGATGGCACAGCCATATTCCAAACCGTATATCATACTCGCAAGTGTCCTGCTGTCACGCATTTACTGGCATTTACAAGTTAACTGAAATAAGCGTGTGTTGTATAGCATAATAGGTAATCCTTGTAATAATACTGTAGACACTTTAGTTATACTGTGTATATAAAGGCTATTGTATAGGTCTTCCCAATTTAAAAAAAAATCATTCTGAAATTTGAGACGTGCCTCGAAATTCATGCTTTTAAGTTATTTACAGGTGTATAATTAATCTCCTATGGGGTATAGCTCTACGTAATTATTATAGTTATGATCTAGACCCATTGCTTGTAATGTATATATAGCGGCTGTTCGGTATGTCTTCCCATTTTCGAAAAAAATAATAATTCCAAAACTTGAGATGCACCTCAAAATCCGTGCTTCTAAGTCATTTACAGACCTATTATTAATCTCCCATGGAATATAGCGCTACGTAATCACTACAATTATGAAACACACATTTTGATTATAATGTATATATACCAGCTACACAGTATATCTTCCAATTTTCGAAAAAAATTTCCGAGCGAACAAACTATTGTGGACAATACTTAATGCAGAAAAGCGGCCTTTCATTGTATGCCACAAATCATTCGCTTTTTTTGTTTTAGCTTTCCTTTTGAAAATGCAAATCAGACGAGCAAGCGGCATGTTTCACATCACGTGAGGCACTGCTAGATCCCATCTACAGTGCAAGCGTGCATTCGACTGTTGGACGCGAACTTGCTTTCTCATTCTCACTTCCTCCCAACCAGGCTCAGCAGGTGGTGTAAAAGCGAAGAGGGTGGTGGTTAGGGGGCGTGAACTCCCTTCTCCAACCAGTGTGACAAACAACTCGCAGCAAATACCACCCTTGGTGGAATAAGTACATCCTTTGCCTGGAAAATGTGGTATTTTTTTAGTTATTCTTGCTTGAATGCATATGAACCCCTTCAAGACAGCGCATTTCTCTTCTTCTGTTTCCCTCCCTTGGGTGCTGTCAAGTCCGGTGATGCAGATAAAAAAAATAAAATTCCGATAGCAAGGGGCTAAACGTTTTATGAGTTACGGCGGTAAATAACAAAACTTGCCCCGTGTTTGACAGATAGGTGCCACGCCACATTAGAACACTGACTTTCATTTGCTACTGTACTAGGCCACTCCTGGAATAACACGGAAAGCTATAACCTGGATATGAATTATGTTCCCCAACAGCCACGTTATATCGAGCTTTTACTGTATTTGGCTGGCTCTGGTTGGGCCTGTCTGCCCTAGGACTATCACCTGTCAACATCATTGGAACAAATGAGAAAACCCACTCTCCAACCACCGCACTGGTTGTGTTTCTGGCTGAAGTAATGGTTAGGCTTGGCGTCGGCCCAGTTGCCAAGACGGCAGAACACTATTAGTCGGGGAACTGCAAGTCGCCTGCTCCTATCTACCAAGGTTAAGTTTTGCATCTTATTGCCTTTTACCAAGAACGGTGGGAAAGACTTGAAGGAAAGGAAGACAACTGTTGCCTCCCAAGCTACCTGGAGCTGCACGCAGACCAATAAGGCACTTGGCCAAGACACTCCCCGGGAACGAGCTCAGGCCGCCTCAAAGTTGGTTGGTGGGACTTCACACCCCAGCTCCCCAAAAGGTATCAGGAATGCCACACCCAGGTGCCCTTGGGGCTGTCCTCTCCCTGGTTCAACATCCACCGCTACCCCAGGCCACCAGCAGCAGCAGTTCCAGCTGTAGCAGCCCGTGGGGGCAAAGCAGTTCCACCAGCCCCGGCCATAGAGCCCTGCCAATAGCCAAATCCGCCACTGACTTTGTGCCAGTAGACAATCAACACTGCCAACACTTTATACAGGTTGGGCCCCTGTGCCAAACTAATTTTGCAACCAGCTGCCTTAAACAAGTGCTACTGTCCTGCACTAATAGTCACTACTTCTACTGTTACGTCACATTAGCCTAAGCCAGATAGCATCATGTGTGGTGTCAAACTGTTTATGCATTCAATACAGTATAACCAGAATAATGAATCAGAGTTACACAATTTGAATAGACGTACTGAAGATTGACAGTTTTCATCACCAACTGTATTACTAACAGTAATGAAAAATTATTTGATTGTGTGTGCTACCGTAGTTAGTTTCACACTTAAAAATTTAGAATCTTATTTACTTGAACAGGGATGGTGGAAGTACTAAAAAGTTGGGGTAGCAAAATGTAGAAACATTAGAACATTTGTTCACAACACTATTTAGTCTTGCATAAAAATACTTTACAGACTGTACCTTGTGAACTGCTTTAATCGCAAGTGGCATTTAAAATAAGCATGTATCTAAAAATATTTTTAAAATATTAATGCTGTCAAGTGCTTACAAAAAATAGCAGTGTGTTTTGAGTGAGAAACATAGGCAGATGTTATATAAATAATACTATACATTAAAACCCTCTTAAGAAGTTTTCTGTTAAGAAGAAAATGTTTTCCTGCTTAGTAAGCTCTAAAAAGTTTGCACTTTGTCTATTACAAATACATAATTTCACCCTTTTAAGAAGTTTTTCTGCTTAATAGGAACACATTTTTCTGTATTTTTCTGAAACGTTTTAACAGGATTTCCCAATTCAATGTTTATTAATTTTTTTATTACTTTTCCATTATTTATGAACAAAATTGGTTGTTTAAAGAGCATCAATTAGCCAGGACTTAATTAACAACCTGCATAACAAGTTTTTTTAATAGGATTGGACCCATCTCCTAGTGCATGGAAAATTGACTGTGTTGTTAAAGTTAAATGAAAGAGTGGTTTTGCACATATTTGAGTGTTTATAGAACCTACATAAAGAGTTTGTACTTATAGAAGCAAAAATTCTTGTTGCTTTGAGGAAATTATTTTGCCGGGTTTGACTGGCAGATGGTCCAAATTTATCATTAATCCTTTGAGTTTAATACAATTTATGTTACATTTCTGGCTGCTGCTTACAGCAGAATCTTTATTATGTAGTAAACTGGTGCTATACCCTTGGTGGTCCTGTATCATGAAGGCTTAGGTAAACTCAGGAACATTCTCCACTCTGGATACAAAATTCTGGCTTCCTCACCACAAACACAAGACATGCTCTCCAAACTGCCCAGATTGGTCTTCAAACAGCCATCTAACCTCTGCAACAAACTGGTTCATCCAAATTCCAACCAAACTATCACTCCCAAAGGATCTCACTTCTGCAATAGCTCACGCTGTGGCTCCTGTGCCATCAACCAACCATCAATATCTTTCAATAGCAGACTCACTAGTCATATACACCCCATCCAAGGCAACTACAACTGTGCAATAGAAAATCTGATTTATCGGCTACAGTGCCAACACTGTAATGCAGAATACATCGGCCTTATCATCAACACACTCAGGCAGAGAATGAATGGCCACAGAGCAACCAATAAAAACAACCCATATCTGGTAACAAACAACCTACAAGACAAACCAGTTAGAGCAAATGCAGCCTCACACAACAAAGATTTTAATTCCTGCTATAGTACCAGAGTTGTGAGAGCCCTACCACCTTCAAGCAATAGCTCACAGCTCAGATACTGGGAATTAGCTCACCAGTTTATAACAAAATCCAGCCAGCTGCCAGGCCTCGCCAGCTGGCCGCTAGGTCTACTACTAACAGCGCCCTTCCACCATACTGCGATGTCCTACAACTCACCGCCTGATGAAGCTGGCTTAGCCAGCTAAACTTCGCCATCACGCAACCGTGTGGAATGTGTGTGTGTGTGTGTGTGCGCGCGCGCGCGCGCGCGCGTAGAAAGGAGGCGGCTTACCCAGCATAATTAAACGTAAAGAGTGACGAGCTTTGCAGCGAGACCTGTTGAAATTTAATATTGCCCTGCTAGTGGACTCCACTCGAGACATCGTACCCCCATCTCCAGTACCAGAGGTCACAGTCCCCAGCCCACGTCCCATTTCTGTGATAGTTGCATGTGACCATTAATCGGGACTAGATTCTCACCTCGGTATTTGTTGGCCGTGGTCTGAATATGAGTACGTGAGTTACTACCACACAGCTAAAGTCACACTCTTTGTAACAGTGCCTACCCCTAACCTAGTAAAGGATCCTCAATTACATAATACATGCACGATTCGTATGGCAGCAGGGAAGATGATAAAGATTATTTTACCCCCCAAAACCACCCCTGAAAGCCAAATAGCTTCCCCTCTAAACTTTATTCCCAGTCGAAAATCAACGAGACCAGTTTCTTGGGGACAGCCTGATAGTGAACGTAGGTCCGAGATGGATCAACCAGCTGGATCACTATTCACCCCCATTCCAACTTCGCTACCATCTATGGCCCCTAATAACTCCTAAGAGACTTGGAACAGCTGGCGTCCCACTTATTGGCAACCTTCTCTGTGAGTAAAGTAGCACTCCCTTGGCGGGAGACGTTTGTAATCCGATTCACCTTGGGGTTTGATTTCCCTCCGCTCCAATATAACCCTTCCGCTAGGCAACATCTACAGAACCACCCCAATGTGTGCAAACCATGACCTGCCAGGCAGAAAGAAACCCTACGAGAAGAGAATACATTGCCCAAGGGTGGTAATTAGGGCTCAGGAGGGTAATCAGTACTCTCAGTGACTAGTGTCCAAAAGAGGAACCTACTCCGCCACAAGGATCTAGCCACAACAAATTGGATCCTTCATAAGTCAAACGAGTTAAGGAGACAAAGTGTGTCAATATGTGTATTTTATTATAATTGGGTAATATATAATATGGGAAACCAGTATAAAAACATCATTGGCTGAAAAAAGCAATGAAGCATTTTAACCACTTTCAAGGGCCAGAAATGGATGTTGCAAACTTCACAAACTACAAAAAGTCTATATTTTACTAGCATACCACCACAAAAAAATTGGTGTAAAATACAAGATAGTTTTAAAAAATGGGTGGGAGGAGATCCACCTACTTTAATTTTAGAAATGTTTCCTTGCTATATTATTTTAATAGGTAGAGCTGGGTCTGTTTTTCCAAAATAAAAAAAATGCAAGCAGTTACATTTCAAGGAACCGTACATGATGACATATATAACATAACTATTGAACAGAAAAACATAAGCAGCTTCCTTCCAGCCATTAAGTGTAATTTTAATTAAATTATAGCAAGCAACCAGAGTACCAGTAAGGCAGAATAAGGCACTCATTTTAAGTTTGCCACAATTATTCACACATCACTGAACACCAGCGGATACATAAAATTATTTCCACATAAGACTAGCTGTAATGCTAACTCCCCATATGAAGTTACAAGATTTTATACATGCTTTAAAACAGAAATATAATATCACATCTTTAATTTCAGAATTTTCTTTACTTTTATATATTTTGGCCAAACACATTAACAAGTGAGAGGTGCATGTACCATATCTGAAGAACTTGATTTTTGTATCATATATTCCAAGGTCAATAACAAATACAGATGACCATAACAGGAAATATGTATTTTTTAACTGTACCGGAAGTAAAACGGGAGTATGGTTGTACACAGGACTGAGCAGGTATCACTCTACTTTGCTCCCCTTCACTTACAAAACTGATGTTTTTCCCAAACCAAATAAAAACTTTCAGCATTTGATTGAATTACTTCAAGCTATCAGGCCAAGGACATTGTTTCTTCTATTTCCCAACTAAAGTTGTTTGTTGTATAGTTTTGCTCTGCTATTTCCATACTCATATGAAGAAATCAACCGATTACCACATTTGGATGTAAAGGCTGTTCACAATAAAGTGAGCACTTTAGAAATGAACCTCAGAAAAAAGGCACTTCCTCTGCATGAATATATTTTAATGGCTGCACTGAGTGGCATTCACCCTGTGAAGTTGATAACGATGGATGGAAAGTAGTTCCATATCCTAACGTCGAATAAAAAGTGTTAGGTAATGGTTTGAGATAACTTAAAATTAATTCGTTCACTGTCTATTTTTTTTTAAATGCATCAAAGTGTGGAAAAATGAGTAGATTTGTAAAGTATTTACTTTCTTAATCATTTCATAGTTTTATTTGACAGACACATGAATAAAGTGATGAGGCCCAGAGCAACATTAACTTTACATAAAGTGGAGAAATACACAAGGTGTATACAAGTTGATCTTAAGCAGGGCTTTCAATAGTGCTCATTTTAACGTGAACAACAACCTATACCTTGTCAAAACATACTGAATGTTGTGTTTGTTGTACAGTTTTCCTCCACAGATAATATGCCTAGGGTATAATTTTAAAGCTTCTTTATTATTTCCCTGAAATGACAGCTAACACAATAATGGCACTAAGACATAGGATAAAATGAAACACAGTCCCAAAATTATACTATATGATTCACTTCTGCCATCAATTGCCGTGAGTTCAGATCTCAGGCCAGAAAAAGAGGCTGTTCTACATTTAAAACACTGTTGGATAGGCCCACTACTGAACACAAAATTGCATAATGCAGAGACAAAAAGGAAAACTACTGTAGTTGTAAGATTTTGTTAGAGTACTTCCTTGCTCCCTAAAACTACGATGTCCATACATATACACACACACTCGCAATTAGGCTACTGCCCGGTGGCGAGCTCTCTCAACTCTCCTTCACCCAACCAACTCCTTTTCCACTCCCTTCCTGAATTTATAAACCCCTCTCACATATACCAATTCCGCCCTCAGCAAATTCCACTCCCTCATAGACCTCAAGTATGGACTGCCTACCCCGCTCCGTTCTCCTCCATACCCTCTGAAGACTCTCACTGTTGTTTCCTCATCCTCTAAACACCCCCTTACTTAGCTTGCAGTGTAGCCCTCCCCATCCTCCCTCTTCATTCACCACCCTGTACATCCTGACTAACCGTTCAACTTTCCTCCTGTCCTTCAATGAGCTCCACCCCATTTCTTTGATCATCACTGATGGCCTATAGTTCCCTTCTTCCTCACCATCTTGCCCCTGCCTTCTCCACCTACCCTTCACCCATCTTGCTGCCTTTCTCTGCACCTTTTCCAGTTCTCGCACCTCCACCTCCACATACGGGTCCCATACTGCTGCAGCATATTCCAACATTGGCTGTACCATTGTGCCGTACGCCTTCTCCTTCACCTCACAGCTGACTCCCTTCAGCACCCTTCCCAGCATACCCAGAGCCCTTCTTCCCTTTGCAACCACCCTCTCTACCTGTTTTTTTCCACCTGAGGTCTCCCTGCAGTACTATCCCTAGATACTTATATTATGCTGCTTCTATCTCTTGTCCCTCCCATCTGTACATGTCCCTGCTTATCATCTTATTTCTTGTGAACCTCACTACCTTAGTTTTTCTTACATTTATCTTCATTTTATTTTTTTCTGGTCCACAACCATATCTTATCAATGTCAGTCTGCAAATTTCCACCCCCCCCCCCCCTCTCCCATCTCAGCATATTCAACACAATTGTCTGCAAACAATCTGATTTTTCCCTTAATCCCCAAACCCATGTCATTTACTATTACGGTAAATAACGAAGGACCCAGCACGCTTCCCTGTGGTACCCCTGACGTAACCTCCTCTTCCTCAGACATTGCCTCCCCCACTTTCACCCTCCGGTATGACACATACTATACTGTACCTCTATTCACAAACAGTGAGATTACTAGCACCTTCAGCAAAATAAGGGTTGCTGGGTGTACAAGTTACGGTCTTATTCAGAACATTTCCAACACTATAATAGTGATCTTCATGGACATAACTGTACTTCTCATATTGGGAATTGAGTCACATCTCCACTTTATTGTGTGTATATTTTTTATATAGGCCATAAAAACTGTTTTAATAGAACTGTGTGATACTTCATAGTAAATGGAAGATTTTTTTAGATGGGTTAAATTTTGATGGGGTGTTGTAATAAAACACTTACTACTGTATAATAAAAAGTGCAAAAATTATCAATCTTGATGTAACCATCAGTAACTCCCAGAAAAAATGTCATACCTACTAAATATTTTTTACACAAGCGGCATTTGCATTACAAAAGCTTTAGTAGTGATGGTCTTGACAGAATTAGGGATTACTGTAGTTTACAACAATACATTACTTACAGCATTTGTCACAAATTAAAATAATACGTAGTTGCTAATTAAAATTTAATCATCAGACAATATTCCAGCACTGAACACACGAGTGTCATGCTGTAAATGCTCTAGTAGCCCCTATGAACACAAAAGCACAAAAAATATTGACTTAGCATATAAAACTCATTAGTAAGATGTCACCAAAATATAACAGTGACTACAATAATATCTCATGATTTTAAGGCATTTTTAAAGCACGGCATATTTAGCAATACAGTAGTAGAATCTACATACACATTTCACTTTAAAGCAAAAAAAAAAAAAAAAAACTATGCCAGTAGCTGTAATATTGATTTTTAAACATGAGGATAACAATTATTTCAAATATAATGTCAGTACTCATAAAACTTTGACTCAAACTCAATTTTTAAAGTTTCATCACTCAATGTTTAACAAAAAAAAAATATATTGTCAAATGCTATACAGGAAATTCCAAAAAATGTCAGAATTTGGTTTCCTCTACTAACTTTGATCTCCATTCATTGTAAAGCTAAATACGAGACGATTTTAGAGGTAAACATCTATATAATAAAGTTGTAATTCCAAAAATGTGTATTTTATATAGTATGACAAAAGAACCATTTGTCATACAGTATGTCAGTACCTAATAAAATTGTTTTACAATATCTACTTTCATAACTACTGCATAATTTCTTTAAAAGGTTAGATAAAAATTGTTAATTGAAGTTATTATTGCTAACCGTTTGTCAATTTTAGCCAACTATTGTTTTTGCAAGCTTTATACTGTTACAAATAAAAAAATAATGTACAAAGACAAAATACATGTTTGGATATTTCAGTACAGTTTAAGTACAAATATGAGCATAGTAAATTGTAACACATTTTAATCATGAAAAAGATTTACTGAGTATATCGCTGTTAATTTGTTTAAAAATTTTATTTTTAAGTTTTCTTTGTACTGCCTCTTAATTTTTACTTAAATACATAATAGGTACAGTAAAAAGTAATATATGTATCACAGTTATCAGGCTACTAATATTAAAGAATTCAGTTACAACCACAATGTTTTGCATTAAGCAACTTGACTACTCTATGAATTTGTGCAAATTTTAACAATTTATACGCATTGCAGGCTGAAATAATGTTGACTTATTTGTATTTTCCATTTCTGATACTCTAACTAATAGTTTCACAAACCTGACAACTTAAGAAAATAAATACTACACAATTAGACACTGACAAAACTGTTGTTTTTGTCAGCAAATGTAAACATGAAATGTACAAAATAACATGAAATGGCAATTCACTTTTGTCAATAACAATTATTTTATCTGTACAATTTAAGCTGGTTGCTTACCTGGAGCTCTTTGTGTATTTGAGGCTCAGAAGCACAGCGGTGATAAGCACTAAAATGGCACATGCATCAAAAGTGTCATAGCCGCTTTGAACTGGCATGCAGTGTTCTTGTCATGTTGTGTACTTGCGCGACTTTAAGCAGTGAACCTGTAATTTTACTACTGGAAAGTGTGTAGCAAGGTTCAATGCAGGTTCCTACAGTAAATTCACTTGTGTCCGAGTAGTATGTTTTAAGGTACAGCAGTTTGAAATTGAAAATTTTAATAATGTTTGAGGTCTCCAAAACAGTATTTAAAGCATGTGTGATATTTTGAAAGTACAATTCCATCCTCGCATGAGAGAACTTCTTTTTTTATAGGTAAACATACTGAGGGATTATGGAATAATCAGTACATGTTTCTCAGACTATGAATCAAAAATAGTACTTGGGCACGATTATACATTGTACTTGTTTCAAGTGTTGCTCACATGCCCACTATGAATTTCACCCTAGGTGTTTGCTAAGTGCACAGATTCAATTCATTAATAATTTCTTTTGTGCCACAAAGTATCTCACTTTATTTATACCTGAAGAACTTTTATCACAATTATTTATTTTACCTAAGTTTTGAGGGGTTAATGCAAATTTTTTAAACATTACTTTCAAGTTCAAGCTTTTGTGGCTACAGAGTATTAAGTGCAGCTATTTTTATATTTTAGCACTATAAATTGATTCTTCGGTGATAAAATGAATGTACGTGTGTGCTTTAGTAATCTGTAGGTAATTGGTACTGGTAATTACTTTTTTTTCAAATCACAGTTTAAAAAGTGTAATCAATACACCACAGTAATGCAAATGGGGTTATCATGTGAAGTACATTTACATTATTACCTTTTATAAAAATAGTTTATATGTAAAATTATAAAAATTCTATAAAAATTATTAGTGTTTACAATGACACACAATGCAATGCTACAAATAAGTCAGCCTACATTAAAACTAAAGAGTATAACATGTATGAACACCAATTAATCTGTACTCTATGAAAGCATAGTAAGCACAGAGGTCACCAAGTAAATTTAACAAGAAATGAGTCTCAGACTGAGCTCATCTACTATTTACCTAAGTTTGCAAAAAAATGCTACAAACAACTACAGAACATACCTAACATACTATTATACAGAACGTTTATAACTGTCAACTTAGGCCTATATGTATTTACTTGCTTCATTAACTTTTCTGAATCTAAAAAAATATTCATATACAATGGCGTCAAGTCGCACAATTTTTTTTTAAGAAGTGAATAACAATTTTTAAAATACCTACTATAAACTTCTTAACATAAATTTGTTGGAGCTTACTTTTAAAATACTGTGTTAGATGTGGAGTACCGGCACTAATCAGGCTGTTGTAGAATTGGTGCCACCTCATCCTTTGCTTTACCATTCACCTCATGGTGATTTATGTCGACCTTCACAAATTTCCCACTGCCAGAAGCAATACTACTGTTGGAGAGGGACACCTTGCCTTCATCACCAGGCTCTTTGCTTGCAGCTGCAGTGTACATAGCACACTCTGGGTTGGAAGCTGTGACCACCGGCAGCCTGCTGCCACCCAGCTGCAGCGTTAACGACGTTTCAAAGTGTGTCTCGTCGTCTTCTAGATGAGGAACAGGAACTCTCTTCTCAAGGCACACGAAGCACAATCCAAGCACAAACTGTACAACACAGAGGATAATCAAAGTAAAATTAATTTCATATAAGTCTTCCATCAGCAACCCATTGGGCAGTTTGTAAAACAAATTTTTATTTCTCTCTGCAAAGCAATATTATACGTTTTACATGTGTGTCCAAAATGTACATTCTGTATTACATTAACATGCAAAAATTAATCAATTATTACTGACAAACATTTTTATTGATTATGGTTTGAGCATTGTGCTTAACCTGTCACACAACTGAAGGTGTTTTTAATATGTTCGGTCAGCAAGCACCAAAGTCAACCTGTTTACATCTTATAGTTGCTGGCTCTTGCCTTTAAGCGACCCAGTATACAGTATAGGCTAAGTGGACCAGCGCTGGCTTACCTACTGCAGGCCAGTGACAGGGTTGACTGATGAATGGTAGTGGTTAGCAACGTTCGGGGCTCCATTTGGGGGGGGGGGAGGCTCCTGTAGTCTACAGACAGCTTGTGGCTGTTCCTGAGCAGCATAGTAGCTGAAGGCTGACTGGGAAGGGTTACCTGATAACTGGTTGGCAGTACGAGCCTTAGCTGCCTTCTTGTCGGCCTATGTGGTTGGTCCCTCCTCGTTGGGTGAGGAGCATGGGGTAAGTTCTAAGGGCCGTCGCAGCAAACAAGGAGCAGGTGACAAAATTCCTGAGCTAGAAGTACCCAGAAGCAAGGGCTTCATGCTGTATCAGTCTTGGGGCTCCAACCAGAAAATTTCATGCAGTGGATGGAGCGGGTTAGCTGACTTGGGTGGTCTAGCTGCTTCCTCATGGAGTGTAAGTAGTAGGGGGCTCTACTATACGTGTGGTGTTTTGTGACATGTGCTTACCGGTCTAGGGAGCCTGGAGTCCTACTCTAAGGTCGGAAACAGGTTTGCAAGACATGGTCACGTGCCAGTCCCTTGGGGGTGGCATTTAGGAGGTAGTGGAGAGAAGTAGACATCACCCTTGGAATCAGAACGCAATGAATAGATGTGAACGTATTTATTCTGAGTAGAATAAACATGGTGACCCATACTAACTCCTAAGCTTTCATGATTACCAAGCAACCAGTGTAAGTTACATTACAAACAAGTAAAGGGGACCTGTTAGGCAAGAGCAATCTAGACCAACGAAATAAAGAAGTTGTGAGAACGACTAACCCTACTGTTGCCTAGTGGTGTTCTGAAGGGAGAGGGTAAGCACTCCCAAGTGGAGGGTGTGTAAGCGAAGTTGAAGCAAGCTTCTTTGGTAACAGATCTCAAAAAGACATCGGGAGCAGAGACATATAGCACTGCAGTGGTAGGGCGAGCTGCTGAGTGTTCAAGACACAGCAAGCAATGCATTGACTGCATTCTGAGGGTTGTCTGGCCTTAAATACGGTCAATAGCCTCCCTTTGGTAGTTTGAGTATCTTCGGCTGATCGGCTCCTCCCTTCATGGGCAGAGCCTTGCTGCCCTCTCTTGGTGAGGGATGAAAGCGGGGTGGTTCTGCAACTGCTTGGCAGAGCCACATAGCTGATGTGCGTATTTAGCATAACTAGCCCCACACGCGTGCATTCACAAGTTTATGAATGGGCCGTAAATAAGTCAAAATAGCACAAAACAGAAATCCAGAACCATAAATAAAATCGTAATCCAATAAAATTAGTGAAAGTAGGTTGTCCACAATCAAAACACAGTTACAAATGCAATCCAAACACAAAATCTAAAAGCAAAGTGAAATTAAAAGTACAACAACACAAAGCAAAACAATGCAAACAAAGACTAACAATAATAAAAGTATGAAGGGTGCTGTTGGAAATGAAAGGTGGGATATGTAACTCATGCTGTTTTTAGTTCCTTCTGTTGCTATGCATGTAAAATTTGAGAGCAGAAATTATAAAGGAGTGTACAAGGGGAAAGGTGTGGGAGATAAAGTATCCTTTTGTGACGTCACACTTTGCACAAGGCCTACCATACAAGTGCAGGGATAGGCTGCATCTTAACATATGCTGGCTGTCGTTTTTAATAGAATTTCACAAAATTTTGTTTTAATTTTTCATATTGTAAAGCATCAATTAACGACAGCAATATTAATCACCAATATTTTATCACTCTGGGCAAGCAAATATATTTTTAATTGATTTTCTGTATAATTTTAATTATTATTTTTGATATTTTTTCAATTATTTTCATAAATTTTTAGGATTTTTCAACGGCTCCTGAGAACCATTTCATAAATTCACAGTATTCACAAAATCTGAGTATATAAAATCTGGGTTTTATCATATTTACCTAAAATGCAGTGTTTCTTTGACAGCCCCCTTACACACACATTTTCAAACAGAATATCATGTAGACTTTGGCATGTCATTTAATAAACTGAAACGTACCAAACTAATGTTAAAAAATGATACCAAACTAGAGTTGTAGGTATTAGCTTTGTTATGTGAAGTTTTAGAACTAATTAATATTTTTATGTAATGATGTTCAACATTCGTACGACAATTCGCATTCAATCTAGCCAGTCACCATTGCCATAAATATCCCCCCCCCCCCCCCAAGTCCTGCCAACATCTCTACATGTACACAACATACCATATTTCGGCGTGTTTAGGCTGCACATTTTTACAAAAAAAAAGAATAACTACAAAAAGATGGGGTGCGGCTTATATATGAGATATTGGCATAATAAGTTTTTTTCGAAAATATTTCCCCAAAACATATTTAGAAATTTATCAACATACAGTACATTTCAATGTTTTAATTCTTAGAGGCAGGAAGAATGGGAAAGAATATATTTATCTATAAAAAACTTAGTTATTTGTTCACTCGCGTTCATAAAACAATATAACCTTCATTCAGCACGTGTAAAATGTAGACATGTTGGAGCTTGCTCATAGATGTCGTACATGAGAAAATTATTTCTCTACTGTAAAGATATCTTACGTAGTTTGCACGCCCGCTGTGGCTATACAAGTCAAGTTACCATTTGTGGAATAGTAATTGCACTATGTATATTCGTGAACATTGCAAAATAACCTCAATTTTTTGTCACAGATGTTTTGTAGGGGAGAAATTAATTCGGAATTTATTATGTTTGTACGGGATTGGGACTTAACAATATTTACAAGAATACAAACATTCAGTGCAGCTTATACTTGAAATATTATCCCTAAATTAATTTTCATAAAAAACTTCTGGTGCAGCCTATACATGCCAAAATACGGTACTTACCTGCAATAACACACATTAGGTACCTTACGCTAATGCTCCCTCTCTTTAAGTGATGTATGTACTCTGGTTCACTACAACAAGTTAAGACACTGCACTACAGCCTTAAGCATCTTGGTGTATTATAACAAGTTGCAGCCCCACCTAGCCATGGCCTTTCATCATCCGGGAATCCTCAGAGTTCTTCTTGTGGAGAGCCTAGAGATTGTGGCCTTTGTGAAATTAGTGACCTCTGCTGAGCAGCCTCTTCACTCCCTTGTTGAGGAGAGGCCATCTTCTCTTCAACTGGCAGAAGTAGTTGGTATGACTCTGCCCTCATACTTACTGCCTGATGCATGCCATGGAACTCCAACACCATACTCTTCCCTTGGGCAGGTGCTCTCTTCCTCTCATCTGCATCTGTCTCCCGCACTACTACCAACTGCTTCCTGTTTCTGTGCACATTCTGGGTCCCAGTTGCCACCATGCATGACCTGAACCGATTTGCTGGCCCCTTGGTGAAGATCCACGGAGCTGCTCTCTGCATTGTTCAGTACCACCTGGACTACCCCTGGTATTGGGCGTCGAACCCGCCGACAATGCCAGACCATCCCAGTCAGCCACCAACAGCAGGCCGGACGCCTTCCTGCATCTGCACAGTCAGCCACTAGCCGGAGCCAACCAGCAGATCCTGTCACCGTCAGCCAGCTGGGTTGAGATATCCCAACCAACACCCACGCCGATGAGCGTATGAAGGATATTATTCATTTAATATTTAGAAGATTGTGGAAATAATAATTTGTTTGTATTCTGTACATGTTCGTTTTTTTCCAAATTTATAATTTTATTTGAATCATTGCATTAGTACTATAATTGTTATACAATGACAGTGCAAATTTTCAAGAGGTTAGCAAGCGAGACACGTAGCTGCCATATTGCCCCATCTGGTGAAACTAGAGTACTGATGTCACAGTTGACAGATGTGATGTAGATGTAACTTTAATTTCGAGTCACGTCAGAGTTCATGGGCTATTCTTAGACATTACTACACTTTGCGAAGCCATGATTGGATCATGTATACTTGATGCTAAATTCAGTGAATATAAATACGGTAAACACGATTTTCTCGTTGTCACAGTTTCTTAGTCATTGCAGTTTATTCGTCAGTTGTCAACCGAATAGCTTTCGGCGAGTGAACATTTCACTCACTGACAGACCCGGTGACTTCAACGTTCTGTCTTTATTTCGGACATTTTTATATTCCATTAAATTTATTTTCCATCATTGCGAGGAGTCGTCGGGGCGCCGGGAGAGAAAAGTAGTGATTCTCTCCCGTCTTCGTAATTATCGAGTCTCCAAGTAAGATGTTTTGTTTTGTTTTGTGAAGGCGGACATTGTGTCTCTTGGAGTTTGTTTATATGCTGCAAGTGCCATTTGTTTTGATGATAATTTTGAAGAGACATCAGTGAACAGTATAAATAATCTTTTATTTATTTTATGGTTTTAATCAACGAACTTTACAACTTTTATTCATTCAGAATCTTTTAATTTCACTGGATTTGTTTCACGCCAGTGTATGCTGCAGACTCCAATGAGTATTCCTACAGCAACCACTACAAATCATAAGTCCAATCTAGCCAAGTTAGACTTTGTGCCAAGGGCACAATGAAGGCCAAGCGCCAAATATTACAGACCCCGCCTCATTAAGGTCTGCTCCCCAAGTCAGTATGTCAGGCATGACATGAACTAAAAACTTAGTAGATGCAGACATGCTCCTGCCCTTAAGACCATCACACATCTATAGTAGAGGAAGGGATTTTAAGTGGCACCTAACGTGGGCCACAGCCCAAATAACTGAGGTTAATTTGACAGAACTAGGTCAGTATAATGCTGAGATAAGGAGAAAAGGCTGGGAAAAAATCTTAGTAATACCAGACTTCAGATAGTCGAGATAAATCCAGTAGCACCCAATCCAGTTAGCCAGGAACATGTCTGAAGTGGGAGAAAATGTAGCCGCTGCTGGCGAAACCACCACGAGTGCCATGGTATCCGAAAACACAAACACGAGGTCTCGCATTGCCTCATGCAATGGTGTGGGACAGTTTTTAACTGAGTGCGCGCATTGCCAAAGTCATTTCCACTACTACTGTCTAGGGTGGAACAACAAGTCACGCTACACAAAAGGCTCAAACTTCCGGTGTGAACAATGCAGCCAACAGTAAGCCGCCCACTGTCACTTGATTGCATGTCCAAGTCGTTGAATAAACACAAGGTGCATAACCTCTAACCAAAATTTTCTCAGCTGCTGTATCGGATGGCTTGATGAAAGGTTTACCCGCCCCGGACTTGTGTATCATTGTGTGACGTGTCAACAAGCCAAACAATACAAACCGGGTAACCTAGGTACCCACAGTGTGCCATCAACCCATAACCAAGACAGCCTGCAATGGCCCGAGTTTGCAAGGCGACCGCACGAAGAACCCATCACTTTCACGCAAGAGTGCAAACAAGAACTTAGAGCGAACAACAAGCCAACTAAACAATGAGTCACCCAGGCCCATCAAAAGATGAGTGGGAAAGCCCAGGAATGGTGGACCAGGTATGGCGAATTCATAACTGAATGGACGCAGTAATGAGAACAGTTAGGAACCCACTTCTCCAACAAAGAAATCCTAGTCGGCCTGACAACAGAATTCCACAGCCGTATCCAGGGAATATACGACAAAGCCCAAATTGTTATACATAGGAAAGTGCAAATGTACAAACTTATAATACCCTCAGGAAATGAAGAGAGATGTATGTGAGCTGTTACACGCATGTTTCTACCCAACCTCCGTAACTTATTACAAATCCCACACCCGCAAATCATTGATGAACTCTTAGAAAGAGCAAGGGAAACAGAGAAGAATGTTAAAGTGCAGGTGGCCATAGACAAGCCCAAGGGGTGTCAAGGGGAAAGAGGCAGCGAGGCCGAGTGAAGATTGAGTGCAACCCCTTGCTGTCACTCCTCCCCCTCTCTTGCCCCATTCCCCAGGGGCTTCCTAAGTGCTGGTTCTGCCAGGGCCGGCACTTCAATATAGACTGCCCGACCAAGAGAGAGACAAAGTGCCCAGCGCCATGGGAAGGGAGAACACCTTGACCGGTCACGCGACAAAAGCAAGCCGACACCCGGCAATACAAAGATAGGAGAGAGGCAGTCGAGATATAAAGGAACTGGGGTGCAAAGTGGGCCACCACCTCCGGTCATGACCAGTCCGACACCACCATTCAAACATTAGCTAATGAACCATACCCCACTGAAGCCACATGCATTGAGGTTGAATGTAATAAATCAAGAACTTCTTCCCTCCTAGACTCTGCATCACTAGAAATTTCATCATAAGTCACTTCATTACAGATGAACATGCTCAGCTGCAGCCCAGGGGCAAACCAGTGCGCATAACACAACCCGATCAGATCCTGCAAATAGAGGGATCAATAATCCTAGACATTTGTATAAGTAATAAAATTACTATTTGTAGCCTTGCACATAGAGAAAGACCTCATATTGGGACTAACTTTGCTACGCTAACAAGAGTGTATAACAGACTGTGGGCAATGCAGGATACATATACGTGAGGAGCGTATGACTGTGAATTGGAACAGGAACCCTGAGGAACAAATACCTCCACTCATAAACATGCATGCAATAAGTCACCAGCTGGAAGAACCGTAGTTGCTACAAGAAATACTCCCCAGGTATTCCCAAGCCTTTGGCCATGGAGGGCCCTTACATCAGACCCGGAACATCCAACACGAGATATGGCTTACCAAGAAAAGCCAATATAGTGCTGCCCCTACACAACGTTCGTGAAGAGAAGGGGAATCATCATGAACCAGGTCCAGACCATAAAGGATAAAGGGATGGTAGAGCCTTTGGAATTGCTCGAAGACTCCAAGGTAGAACTAGTACCCAAGAAAGATGGAGAATTGTGATTCTGTGCCAATTACCAAGCCATAAATGATATCACTCACCCTATCACCCCACCAGCTATTAATCTTACCCACATGCTGAGCGACATACTGAAAGCCAAAATTTTCTCACCCTTGGCATGTAGACAGGGTATTGACCAATATCCCTGTATCCAGATAGCAGGGAATACAACACATTCACCATGCCCGAGGGAGAAACACTCCAATTTAAAGTAATGCCATTCTGCCTGAAAAACTCCCCAGCTACTCTCCAGTGGCTAATGTCAGCAGAGGTACTTGTCTGATACATAGGCCACTTCTGTTTTGCCTACCTCGAGATCCACGGCCTAACCTGCAAGTTGTCAAATCTATCATTGACTACCTAGAACACGTGGTCACTCCTGTAGGAAACTACCCGCAAACTGGATCTATTTGACCCATTCTGGAGGCCAAAGAACCGATGATGAAGCAGTTAAGAAGATTCCTGGGGTTATATAACTGGCTACGAGAATTCATACCAGACATGGGGCAGTAAATGGCAACCCCCTGTTAGAGAAGGAAACTCGGAAGAGGGAGGCCGAGCAATAGACAGCCTTACAAAAATTCAAAGGCAACTTCCAGAACATTCCCGTTCTGCACCGGCCGCAGGAAGGGCTAGGAGACGTCCTTTTCCAGGATGATGAAGAAGAAAAGCCCCAAGTAATTGCCTATGCCAGCACCCATCCCAATGAAAATGAACGAAGATAGCACAGTACCTAGCAAGTGTGCCTCGCCGTGATATGGGCCAAAAGAAAATACTATTACTATTTAGAGGGCAGACCCTTTATCTTGAGGACAGACAATAAAGCCATTGCATTGTTACAAGCATCCAAAGACATGAAAGCCAAGCTCGTCTGTGGGCAATGTTTCCGACAGAGTTCGACTTCAAGGTGCTACACTGCCTCAGACGCCTGAACGACCTGCTAGATAGTCTCTCCCAACAACCCGACAGCTAGGAAGAGACAGAGGAGGAGGAACACTGGGAATGGATGACCCCTCTCCCAGTACTTTGCAAAGCCCACAAGAGTGTATATGCCTCCAGCAACTCCAGAACAGTCGCTATTGCCTGGGTACCTACTACCAGCAACAGGACTCCAACATCCAGTGGCTGCTGTAGGATTATCCAGAGGTAGAGGTACAAACTCTGAGGTGAAATAGTGCGAGCGAGAAACAGGAACCCAGGTGCACCATGGAAGATATGGGTGCCGGCCTACGCCACCACGACCATCGCCAGACCAGCCACCCAGGTATCAAGGAAACCTTGTGCGACATCGGAGAATGATATAACTGAAATGGAAAGAACTGAGACGTCCGGCAGTATGTCACGAGCGTTCAGTGTGCTGCCGCCATAAAGCCTACCCTGTACTGAAGCAAATTGGAGGACCTCAACATTCCCAGACCCCGTGGACACACCTAGCTGCAGACTTTATGGTATTGTACCCTAGAAGCACCAATGGCAATCACTATTTACTGGTGGTGACAGACCAATTCTCAAGGTGGGTGGAAGCCTTCTCTCTGCCCAACCAGGAAGCAAGAGGCATCGTCCACACATGAAAAACAAATTTTTCCCCATTGGGATACCCCCAGGCGATTTTTACGGACAATGGAACCCAGGTCACTGGCAAACTGTGGCAAAAGGCGTGCAGCCAATGGGGAATAAAAACTTGGACCACTCCACCTTATCACCGTTAAGCCAAACCCCATGAAGAGGCATGATCAGGAACTGAAGAAAAGCCTCAGGTTTTGTGTGGGGGAAGATCATAGACACTGGGACACCCACATCCCCAACATCCTGTTCACCCTCAGGTGCAGGAACAATGAGGTTATAGACACCTCACCCAGCCAACTTATCCTGGGACAGATAAGATGTCCAGGCGACTGGCAATGGGAACACGAGCCAACCACGTTCGCAGCCCTAGACTGTTTGGCTAAAAGCTTCAGCCCATCACAGACAAGCCCAGAACCAGCACACAATCATGTGAGTTTAGGATAGTAATCACCCTACTTAACCCGGTGTTAAAAATTTACATGCATGCCTGTCACTTTCACTTTCCAGGTCAAACTGTAAAACTTCTCTGTATATAATCACAGCCCTCAGCTGTTTCTTAAGAGTGTCGCATAGCTTCAGTTTCCTTGAAGGGCGCGGACACTCACCCGAAACACACAACTCCCAGAGGGCCAAAGACATTAGTTCACCACCTGCTAAGAGTCCCATCTGGGATGGGAGTCAGACGAAGGGGGGAGTGGGCATTCAGGATAACCAGCATGTTCCACCGCTGCACGGAGAGCGCACAGAACAGCAAAGATAGAAGCAAATGCTGCCATAATTAAGGTGACAGTCTGAAATCACCCAGCCACCAAAATTCGATGGGATTATTCTATGTCGCAAGAGGGAGGTAGGGGAAGGGGGGATTGATGTGTGATGCGCAGTACACTATTTTTTATTCGCTGTAACTCTGCATCATCACATGTGCGTCACGTGCCCTAGAAAAGATACGAACGCTGAACGGCAGCCACCCAGGCCAGCATTCTGCCTCCATAGACAAGACGGATGCCTGGAGAGCAGAATGCACATCAAGAGGGTAACGTAAATTGTGAGTAGGAAGACCAGCTGAATACGCCAGTTAAGATGTCCCCAAGTTCGAGCAGTTGATACCACCCGCATACGAGGAAAACCCTGCTTCCAGTCTCCTCCGAGAGATGGCAGCCAGTGCAGCACTGAATAAGGGAGGAGCCACCCTGCAGAAGTCACCTTAAGGCCAAAGGAACCCAAGACACCCTTGCTATCAACAGTGATCAAAGACTGACTTCCTCAACAGGCACTGCAGCCTCGAGAGTCATCATTCCCCCCCACACTTGACACTTGCAGTCAACCCCACACCCCATACTCCCCCTTTAAGTCTCCTCAGGACAACACAGTTGTTCTGACGGCTACCTAATTCATTGCTCTTGTTTTTCAAGCACACACCCTTCAGGCAGGCTCTTCAAGCCGACAGGCCTCTTCCCCTGACTTTTGCTTTCACCTTGCACATATGGTGGAGTCTCAACCACTAACAAGACACACTACGAAGAGGCTCGATCACCCTTGTCAGTTAACCCACTCCATCCACTGCGTATAGACATATTGGAAGGAATGCCAGGCCTGATAAGTGAGGATCTACTCCGTCTGGGTTACACTTAGCTAGGGGTACCATTGCCTGCCATCCCAGTGCAGATGTGAACTGCAGTACCTTTACTTTACCTTGTAAATGCTGTTCACCCACAGAAGGGGAAGTAAGTGGAGCAACAGATGGGCAGCTGCTATCCTCACCGAGAAACAAGCACTGCTTAATTCACCTTCCCCAGCCTTCAGCTGCTTAACCTCCCCCCCCCCAACCCGGAATGAGCTCACTCTGCCCGTCAACTGTTGAGGCCTCACCTCTCAGTTCTACCCCCTCCCCCCCGGTAATTTGTTTGGCCCATTGGTGAAGACCCCCGAAGCCGCTCTCTTCGTCATCCAGTACCGCCTGGGTCTGCCCCTGGTACTGGGCATCGAACCATAAGACGACACTGGACCATCCCAGTCAGCCACCAACAGTGGGCCGGATGCCTGCCGAGTCAGCCTCTTGCCAGAGTCAACCAGCAGACGCTATCACCATCAGCCAGCCTGGTCGGAAGACCACAACCAGGACCCACGCCGAAAGCTACATCAGAGGTAAGCCAGCAGCCCCACCAACGTCAAATAACCGTACGCCCAATCTAGCCCAGCTAGACTTCGTGCCGGGCTGGCAGCCTAACTGCCCAACTCTATTTAAGGGTACAATCTCGGCTAAGCACCAAACATTACAGACCCAGCCTAATTAAGATCTGTCCTGAGTCTGTGTGTCTGGCCTGGGAAACTAAAAACCATTAGAAGCAGATGAGCTCCTGCCCTTAAGACCATCACGCATCAGATTTCTGTTGCGATGTTTAGCCACCATATAGTCCATTCACGCTTTCTTCGGCCTTTTGGAATCGAACCTTTGAAAAATCACCCTAGGCGTATTATGTCAACCTGTTTTTCCAATAACTTGTATTCCAAAAGTATTTAACACTGTGATTAACTTTAGAGTACTGTATTATTTAATAAATGAAACTTTACCTTAGTATCTTATATAATTTGTAATATTTATTTCGTATTAAACATGAATTAACAACAGCGAGAGCAGCGGCGTGTTGGCAATGGCCGGTAAGAAATAGTTCGCAGTTACAATATTTTTTAACCTCATTTTATGTACACTATTTGTAAGTTAAACGTCGTCAATTGATATATTTGTATTGTTAGATAGCACTGACGGAAACACATTTCATTGCTGCAGTTAAAAATATCCGCGCAAATTCCCGTGTGTAGGCTGGTGTTTTTTTTCCGTCTGGAATAAAGGTTCAATAAGCGAAGCAGCGCGTCTCTCTTATTCACTCTGTCTCTCTTCTCTCTCGGGAAGATAGTACCACCTGTTTAGGAAAGGTATACATTTTGTTATTTCTAATTTCAGCTCATCTCATATTAATTACAGTAACAGTAATGATGTCAGATTGTAATTTACAACTGAAAAGAGATTTTATTGTTTAAATACCTATTATATGTTACTTAGATGTAACGAAATATTTGAGATGTGATGGCACATCACAGCTCGTTGCGCGACACTTACAAATTCAGCAGATTGGCAGACGTGGTGTGGAATGCGTTCCCAATATGGCGGCGGCGGCGGCGGCCGATTAAACCCAGTGCATTACGAATGACAGTGGTGTAGCGACATACGATACGGCGTGTTTCATAATAAAGCGTCAAGTTCGTACTCGTGTTTTTGAAACATCCTACGGAAGTTACAATGTTGCAATAAATATGTTTTTCCATGGCAGAGTGAAATGTGTTTTGATCGTTGCGTATGAAAGGGCGTGGTAGCTGCGTTGTAATCGTTACGCAGGCCAGGTGTGTTGTGTGCCGATTTCAAATATGTGCAAAATTTATACGTTTTAACCATGAACTGATGTTATGACGAAATTAATTATTTACATTCACGTCTGTTTATCACAACGTTGTATATTTGCGCTATGTGTTTGGAAAACAGTGTGTGATTTGAATGTCTGCAACAATCCCAATGAAATACTAAGCCCGCCCAGATAAAATGTACACCACTATCTTTTACGTTTGTCAATGCTGCGTACAATAAATAAGCGACACGAGTTGCGTACTCGAATATACTGGCTGTTTCCGAATACTCTCTAATGGATTCCTTATGGTAAGTGATCCATAGAAAGTGCATTCTAGTGAGGCTTAGTTTCTGAATTCTCACTAGGGATGCCGATGCATCACTTCACGTGTCCACTACTAAGGGATGCGCCGCACAAATCCACTGTCGCATCCACACATCCCTTAGCTACGGAATTCGTTCATAATTTGTTTATATTATTGTTTACACCGATTTCGCGGGTGTGGTATGGAAGTGTATTTGCTTTTAGTTGATTAAAATTGATGAAAACTTGTTTTTTTTTTTTTTTCTTTTAACAGTATATAAATAGGACTCCGACGTTATCGCACAAAATAAAATGCTGTTTAAAATACTGACCACTTGAGCAATCAACTTCATAGGCCTACATATTTATCATTTCAACAGATGCATTTGTAATTTATATATGCTCATCAAACATAAAATGTCATATTAATAAGAAACCTCGATTTCTATTTGCAGCTATCGCCAAGCAGAAATTAAAAAACCTCGAATCTAACAAGATTTTTGTCTGCAGTAAATTGTTGACATTTCACCAAGATTCCATAGATAAAACAAATAAAGATACAACTTCTAGGCAGTAAAAAAAATTTGTTACAGCTAGCGCTACCTAAGCACGCCCTAGCTGTAGCACAATTCGGATGTTATCCATCCCTTCAATGCAGCCATTTCCACAGTGGATGCATGAGCAATGGACGCTTGCACTGAATTCGGAAATAGCCATGATGTCGTTTCATTGGACTGGTTGTCCCTTCGTTTTAATTTTTATTCCAAACACATATTAATAACAACAGGTTAAATACTGCTGTTATTTCCACTACAGTTGTAACGAACATCGTCGTAGCAAAATATTAATGTGTGTTATGTGTAACGTGCTATATCGCGTGTAACAAATAGTTATAAAACTGACCTAAATATTGTTATGGGTCTAAATTCTGAACATTCATAGGGAATGGTTTCTGCAATATGTCATAATTCTTTAAACAGCTGTAAACAGCAACCAACGCATTTGAGAGATATAATAAAAGTAGAAGTCACATGGCAGTGTTTATGTTTACGTGTAGTGGAAGGATACGTAATCAGTAACCAAAAGTAGAAATTTGGCAGGGCTTCTGAAAAGGCCAAAGTTATCGTGAATCAACTATACAGACTTTTGTGCCAGACAACAACACTTAACTATACCCACATGGCCCTAGTGTATTTTACCGAGTATGTCTGTACATAACTGTCTGGGAATGAAGATGCACTATCCTTTGCTAATGATTCCTTTGTTGTACTCTGACCTCCGAATTGCCAGAACTGTGTTTGCTACTGAATCCTTGCAAGATACAATCCTACAAAGCTTGGCATTCCTTATCACTCTCTTGTGCTTCCCTTATATTCTGAAGTCCAACATCTGAGAACGGGTATTCCCTTACAACAGCTTCCACAAACAACTCTTCCTCAGCAATGTCACAATTTTCTGTCATTACCTGATCAACAGGAGCTCTTGATTTTTCATCTGATCCAAAGTACTTCTTCCCTGCTACATGTTTCATGGCGTAGTTTTAATACATGAAGTGCTTCATCCTCTGCAGTCTTGCTATCAATTCCATTAGTCGTGTCGTGGCCAGCAGTGTCATTAGTGGTTTGTGATCTGTCTATATCTTGAACTTGGTGAACATCACATAATTCCTGAATTTCTCACATGCCCAGGTAATTGCCAATGCCTCCTTTTCTACCTGGGCACATCTCTGCTGTTCACGTTTAACTGAGCTCTTCTGAAATCAACCTTTGAAAAGTGTCGCTACCCCATCCTGCGTATATTTTATCGCACGTACACAGACTGGCATGCTCCCAGTTAAGTTGGTAACAATAGAGGGAAAGTAGTTGCATGTTTTGAAGTTGAATTAAAACTGTTAGGTAAACATTTGTGAATACTTAAATGAATTATCTTACTTTATAAGTTTTAATGCATGGAAATGCAGGAATTTCTGCCCAACATTTCAAACCTCGAAACTACTCTTTTTTACATTGTATTGTCGGCGTAGGAGCAACTGCTGCCACCATGTTATGTAATGTTATTAAACATTTGCACGTCCATGATTCACAATTCGTCTATGCAGTTGCCATCATTGCCATAACTACACACCCCCCCCCCCCCCACCCCAGTCCTGCCAACGTTTCTACATGTATACAATATATTAACCTGCTATAACACACATTACCTTGCACTACACCAATCTTGAACAACAACAGATCTTGAACCACTAAACTACTAGGTTTGCAGTAACAACTAGGCTAGCTATAAATAACAAAAATTAAAGTAGTTCTCCAATGTAATAAGCTTGGCACACCAAAGCTTTTATGCTATCTGATGTGAGGACAAAAATTTCTGCTTCTTTATAAGGTTGTGACAGTACTCTAGAAGTAATTCCTCACCAAGTCCACATTTCAATAACTGAATTATCATGTTTACACTCAAAATAACATTGCCTGTGGCACATCAAGCCCCTCCACCCTCCTTTCTGTCAGCCAAAGCCACAGATGCAAATACGGATGTCCTCTGGCGGTAGCTGGTTCCCTCTCTGAGTTGACTGAACTGTGAAGCAGCAAGACATAATTGGGCCCTCAAATTCACAGTACAATACCCAAGTGGTACTCGTACTAAGGACAGGATGTTACAGTTCTGCGTAAACTAACATGGCCTCAATCAAATCACGCAGCCCATTGCACCATCTGCCATAATCCTAAGCCAAATACTGAAAGCCCTGAGTGAAGGGTACAGATACACAGAGCGGATACTGAGGCATTCCAGTCCATCCAGTCTTGTACAAATATACCGCCTTCACCACCACGAATGGAGAGATCTATTAATTCAAAGTTATGCCCTTAGGGCAGAAAAATACCCTGGCCACCTTTCAGAGATTAATGTCTACTGTGATTCTCACCAATTACATTGGCCAACTTTGCCATGCCTACCTCCCTAACATAATGGAGTATTCAGACACATGGGAAGAACACAACTGGCATCTACAACCAGTTCTGGATTTATTTGCCATCCATGGGCTAACTTGTCGCATCAAGATATGCCACTTCTGCAAGACAGAGGCAGAATTTCTGGGCCACCACATGACACCAGAGGATAATTTCTTGCAGGTTAAAAACATCTGTGCAATCATCGAGGCCCAGCCTCCTAAGAATTGAAAACAGCTGAATACATGAGGTCATTAGATAACTTGCTGAAGAAAGCCCAGGAGTAGTGCTAGACAGCCGGTAAACAAGCCACTTTCAAGCCTTCCAGAAACAGTTTGAGCAACTTGGCATGCTTCACCACTCTCAGTCCAACAAGCCCCTAACCCTCCAAACAGTTGCAAGTGGCACAGGCCTAGGTGCCATTCTGTACCAGGAAGGGAAAAATGGGGAATACAAAGTAATCATCTATGTGAGCACATTGCTCTGACATCAAGAAGAGGTATCACTCCAATGAATTGTAATGCCTTACTGTTTTGCCACCTTTAATTTTGCACACTGACAACTGGGCTCTCACCTGACTGCGCACAGCCACAGCAACCAAATCTAAGCTGGGGTTCACCTACAAGGTACAGCACTGTCCAGAGAGAAATAATTAACTTACCCTGGCCCTATCCCATGCCTTAGTAGCTGACTCAGAAGGGACATCAAGCAAGGAGTGGGAGTGCATGCTGCCCTCAAACCATAAACCAGTTCCGCGGCCTAGACAAATCATGGTGCAGCAACTCAAGGCCACACTAGACAGAAAGAAATTCACACCACAGCAACAGAGTGATCCTGTAACTCTGTACCTGTTAAGGGTTTTGCCCCAGAGGTACTAGGATGAATAGGGATATATTTGGGTAAGAATGAATTCCACCACACGTAACTGGACATTGTTGGTACCACAGGGCCAATGGGTTGGTTTATGCCAATGTAGCCCAGGGAAAAAAGTTTTTTCGTCACAGCTAATTCTAGGAAAGCTGCATTTTTCTTAGGAGAAACCCTTATGAGGCATGTATTTTGTACAAAAGTCCCCATTTCTCCTTGTGCATCCTACCCTGCCTCCAAAGTGTGGAAATGATGACCTTTACTGAGTTGCTTAAAAGTCCATTACAAAATGTGGTATAAATTATTTTTTGGGTTTCATTCTTCAATAATAGCTCTTTAATATTGGTCCATACGGCATATTCTCTAATATTGATAATTAAGGCGTTATAAAACTACAAACCTAAAAAATATATTTCTTTTTTTCTAACAGAACTATGTACTTTTCGTTATGTAGTTTTTTTTTAATAATTGAAATACCTAAAAATGTTTAAAACAATATATATTTTATATTGGGGAGTTTCTTTACAGTTGAAGGAGGCGTAAAAGTGAGTACCTATGTGCGTGGCAGCTAGCACACTCCAGCTTCTTCCATCTATTCCTTCTTATTCACAGTTCTTGCAGGTAGGCCTCTAATTATTGTTTAAACAATAACAGAACTAATGTTATACACTATTTATGTGCTTCCAAACTAATTTCAGTAACTAATGAAAATATTACATATTTTTCTACTTTGTGTGTGCTTTTTAAATAAACATGTCAATAAAAACTTTTAGCTATAGTGTAACGAGGGGCATCTCTATCTAATAATGTAATGCCAATTTTATTTGGGGGGGGGGGGAGAAGGGAAGAACACCCCCTACTAAATAATAGGCATTCCACTGTCCACCACCTATGTACCCACCATGTCCTGGACTGGCTAAAAAAACCAGTAGCTGTCAGGTTTATCATTTATTTTAAAATCAAACAAAATAAGTTTGTTTTAATAGTTTTACCTTTTATATGACAGCATCACAACCAGAGTTTTTGCATCTACAATCTACAATAGTTACCACATGGAGTCTTACAGCTGCCGGAAACAAGACCGAGGTCATTGAGGTAAGACTTGGTACTGGGCATAGGTTTATAACCTTTCTTCTTTCTTCTGTTTTCTATTATATACTCATGCATCCATCCCCAATCTGTCAACGTAACTTTATTGCCAATTCAGTATTGCACCTGTAGGTAAACTCTCAATAAATGATGGTGAGCTGCTTTTGATGATGATGGTAATATCTTTAAAACAAAACTAGATTTCATGGATGATTTACTTGTCATAGATGTGATCTGTAGTAATGAGCTTTATTCAGGTTTGAATATTTCCTTCTCCAAATTTTCTAATCATTCATCACAAAATTCATTTTTTCCCAAAAATATATCTGCATAATGTTTGGTTTGTGGTACATCATTGATTATGTCAACAGATTACTGTGTCACAGCCTGTAACAGCATAGGTAATTAAGAGAAGTTTTCTGATGTTCTTGTTCACTAATCAGTTTTTGTACATTGTAATAAACAACTAAAGGATTTTTTTCCACAGATTTCCTTTCAGAAACAAATTGAGTTCTTTTATGGCGCAAGTGCTACCAGCAGTACTAGAACATTAGTATCGCATCCCACATCTACAACTGCGTTGAATTGGTTTAGACGTAAAATTCCTGCTCTTATAGTGTATGTCAGCATCTCCCTTGGATGTAAGTGATCTTATTCCCTTGTTTTGGAGCTCTTCAGACAGTTCAATAATTATTCTTTTCATGCTGTTTTCATTGGACAGAAAAGCAACCTTTTTCGTAACACATTTGGTATTTCTTCCAAACTCCATGTGGCATGATGAGTTTTTAGCCCATAATCTTGACTGCTGTTCTTCCTTTGTAGTTGGCTCTGGAGGGTGCCCATCAGAAACAATAATTGAGTTTGTTCCATATTTAGTTATGACACATGTGCAGTAACTTTAAATTATGTCCCCATAAGATTCTTCATTTGGCAATGGAACACAATGAAATGTACAGGCTCAGGAAACATTCAAAACTGAATGGAGCTCGTTATTACAGATTTACACCAATGACAAGTAAATCATATTTAAAATATAAATTTGTTTTGGAGACATTACCACCATTATCAGAGGCACTTCACTAGCATTTATTGAAAGCATAATGTCACAGACGTCAAATTTGGCAACTGGAAATCACAGCTCGGTTTCACTTACTTGTAGAAAAATGAGACTTAAATAAAGGCGCCATATTAAAATAAACTATAAAAGAATTCAAGTCTTGGACAATTTCCCCCATATTTCTTTTCAAATCTAAGCACAGAACAATGCCGCAGAGTTAATTAATTATGCACATCACAAAAAACTTGCATCACAAGAAAGGTACAAAGACAGGAGGGAGGAGGGATGTCGGTTCCCTCCTGGCACCCTAGTGACCTCCCACACTGGCAGAAATAATTTAATAGATAAAGGTTCGGCTGAAAATAGAAGTTAAAAGGGCAAACATTACCTGCTGGTTGTGACATACCTCTTGTCCATATGGGTTAAAGCCACCCATTTGCTAAATATACACAATCTTAATACGGAATTCTTTTCCTGATAGGGATATCCGATGAGCCTTCTGTTGGACAACTGAGCTCATGTGATCAACGCCAAATGGTAAAACTGCCTACAAGCATTGAGGAGTTTGAACTTGAACCACACCTAGCTACCATATACCCAGAGCAATCCTACAAAGAGAAGATACCAAGAAATAAAGAAAAACCTGCATATTCAGATGGGAAAAAAGAACAGCAAGTGGAACCAGCACATCACAGAAATTTCTTTTACGCTCACGTGAAGACAAAAACAAGGCTCTTGGCACCTCCCCTTGTGAACTACTGTTAGGACACACCCTGCACTGCCCTGGTGATTGGCAGTGAAAAGCCAAGAATGCAGAAGCCCCCTCCATTGAGGAAATATGACATGCAAATGCCAAGAAATATCAATAAAAGGGAAGCAACCTGAGCCTGTCCTCTGCGTGGTTGACCGAGTGTATTTCCAGATGAAGCACATAAGTAACTGTATTGCTGGATTTCATGCAGAATTCCTCCCCAGCAGTCTGGGGAAAAGACACAGGGGAAAAATAGGTGGAATACACCACATGCATATTAAGCAAGCCCATACATCTGAGATAGAGACATATCAGTCTACTGCACCAGAACAACAGCTAAAATGTGGCCACCTACTATGAGAGCAGCAACCCAGTGCACCCCACTGACCTGCTTCCCCCTCCAGGAGAAACACAAAGCGAGATACTGTCACATCCACACACACCAGTTCATGCCTACAAGGTGGAAAAGAGAAACTGAGACTCCAGCCCTGACGAGTTAATCTAAAGCTGAGGAGCATGTGACCCCACCCATTCTGGACTGGTCGCTCCCCGTCTCCATGCAGCTGCAGTTGCACCTCCACCTCCAGCTCCACAGACTGTGGAGAAGCTAGCCCACCATCACGGAGAGGAAGTGCTTGTCACCCCTCTGCCTTCACAGCTGATGCCAGAGGCGTCAACCTAAGTTCCACGAGCTACATGCTTGCCTTCTGACATTTCTGAGTTGCCACCTGCAGCTGCATGCATGTGCCACCCCAGAGGCACCAGCTGCAGTGACATGCATGCAGGGCAGCTGTCAAAGAGCGGCCAGGGCGCTATCGAGAGGCACTGTGGCACTGGCCTCCCACCTTCCACTGGCCAACAGCGCCGGGCATTGCAGTTCACACAGCAGTTCAGGCTGCTCAGAACTCATGTCACCAATAGTGCTACAATGTGTGTATATACAGTTGCGACTAATATGCTCCAAATCTCTCAACTGTATACAGTGCTACCCTGTTAGAGTAAAGATAAGAATTGTAGGGCATCAGGATGTATTGTCCCCCTGTGATACAAGCCGAGCACCAACCTAATTTAAAGGCATAATTTGTCCCACAGTGGTTTTCAGCTAAATCTAATAGTGGAAAAGAAGGAATAATGCTACAAGGCTGAGTCATCACCAGTTTATGTTGAAGCTTTTGTACTATGGTTACTGTACAGGATGTAAATGATTAGTGTTTATAATTGTACACAACAGTGTACAGGGCTCCGAGACGAGCAATTTGATGTAGGACGTTTGTGGTCCAGAGGGTTGGGAAATAGCCGTAAATCACTTGACAAATGTGTACTAAAATACGTGCAGCGTGTTGCTGAGGGCCTGGCTTTAATCGACCTGCTGGTCAGCTGAAGCCAGCTTGTACAGAGGTCAAATCAGGCAGGAAAGTTTAGTAACTGCTTTTGTTTGAAACACATGTTGCATTGTCACAATACTACAGACAAGTAACAGAAATCCGGAAAGAATTTATGAATTGCAAATAAAACACCTGTATCATAAACCATGTTGGGATGTGCAGCGTGGTGTGACCCTGCCCAGACCGGCCAGGTGCATCATATGTAACACTCATTACAACATGACGAATACTGCAGTTTCCTACGTGATGGACCACAGAGGTCCAATACATTAACTGCTGTCAATAACACATGTACTCAGTTAAAGGATGGGAATTACCACACAATTGCTTGTTTGCTTTTTTTTGTTTTGTTTTACACTTTGATTTATGACACAGGTGTTTCATTTGCAATTTCATACTTTCTTCCCTGATTTCTGTAACTTGTCTGTAGTATTGTAACAATGCAAGCTGTGTTTCAAACAAAAACAATTACTAAATGTTTCCTACCCGATTTGACCTCTGTACAAACTAGCTTCAGCTGATCAGCAGGTCGATTAAGGCTGGGCACGCTGCACATGTCTTAGAACACATTTGTCAAGTGCTTTTACGGTAATATCCCAACCCTATGAACCACAAGTGTCCTACATCAAATTGCTCATCTCAGAAACCTGTACACTGCTGTGTACAGTTTTAAACACTTATCATTTACACCTGTATTTGAATGCAAGTGTTTAATTATGGCATTCTAATGAACTTTCTGTTTACCCAAAGAAATAGCAACAACCATACATGCTTCACTTTGTAAATCATGTTTTTGAAGAATACTTTAAATGCACCCTCACTGCCAGTATGTTATCAACCTCTTAGACCTGCATGCCATGTAAATATTGCTCTTCAAACCAATGCCTTACTTTGTATAGCTCTTGCATTATATTCACTCACTATTTCTTTTATGCCTAAGTAAGGTGGTACACCTTAATACCATACATGAGAACTTGCTTTGTATTCCTTAACTGTTTTTCAAACTTGCAAGCCACATGAAATAGAGAGAGAGAGAGAGAGAGAGAGAGAGAGAGAGAGAGAGAGAGAACCTCACTGAGCCACACCAATCAACCAAGACCCATTTGCCCACTATGACTCCACCATAATTTCTCTTGCTTGAATTGTGTAATGATTGTATTTTTGAGACCTGTGAGCCTTGTAAATGTGAAAAAGTGAATCTCCAAGCCATAAAAAACTACAAAAAGGACATTTACACACTATGGCTCCACTCTAATGTTTTTGCTTTTTCTGCTTTTATGTGTGTAAATAAGTGCCCCGCCGAATTTGCTTGCCCATAGTTAACTTAAGATGTAAATAGGAACCTGCCAAGCTTTGTAGGATTCCTCAGTTTACCTGCAGTAACTTACCATTAGAGGAATTGCTACATACAATTCCTTAGTACATTTCCTTTAGATTTTGACTTTGTAATCAAATAGTTCCATATTTTTCTACATTTGCTGAAGACTGTGATCTTTTGACTTTAAGAGCTGATTTACCTTCCCTTCTGTAAACAACTACCCGACCTTCAGCCGCTTGTAACACAGTACCATAAACTGAGGGTAGGAAAGATATTTTTCTATATTATATAAGTCAGAGTCATCAGCACTCTGCCGGTTTACCTGTTGACTTGTACCCCTCCACATCATTGAACCAAGTTGAGTTAGGAAGGGAGAGCCATCCCAGAGAACTTGCATAGTTTCGTCATGACTAGTAGACTGCAACAGAGCATCACGATGTTGAGGATGAACTTCGGACTTGGCTTCTGTGCACCTGAGGTGTCAGTTCCTAGTTGGTAGGGAGGGCCTTTGACGTGCCACAGGCAATGTCTGATATCCTATTGAGCTACTACCTCAGTTGCGCTGCTCTAATGCCAAGCCATGCCACTGAAAGTATCAGCAATGTCACCATCACCTATATACAAGCAGAGAGAGGTCTGCCACCACCTGTTTGCAGGCAACCTATTATGCGTGCATGCCTGGCTTGGAGGTTTGGTTGCATCCTGCCGCCGGGAATGGCTCTCCAGGCAGGGTCAACGAACACACATTCTGTTCTTACGGTAGGGATGACAAGCTCTCATCCCTACATTGCTCTTCCCCCTTTCATTTGTCATCAGTCAGATGGGTATAGATTTGCATTGGACAGGCTCCAGGGGGCAGTTTTATTCTGCTCTGGTCTCCATGCTGTTCAGCTACCTATGTCTTTGGCCCAATAGCTTTGTCTACAAGACCATCTGCAGACCGTGCACCAGTTTGTCGTTACCCGACTAATTGATAGGGAAGCAATGTTGCCATACTGTCACACCCACGCCGGTCGGCTAACTGTTACTGTTCAGGGGTCGCCCTCGCACCACTATAACCTATGCGAGTAATGTATTCCCTTGGCAGTTAGGTTACTTTGCCCTCCAGGTATCCTGGGCACAGGCCGGATATTTATGTGGTTTACTAATAAACCCATATATTTACCGACTCCTGTCTTTTACCTTTTGTCTTACCATTGTTCCTTCCCAACAATCCACTGCCCTCTCAGGCTCAGGGCACTATCCAAATCCCAAAGCCCTTCAGTCTTACACCTAGTGCACATTGGGAACCGCTCTCTACTTCAGTCTGGACATCTAGGTACCAGTAGCAATACTGCCGCTTCTCTGGGCACAGCTGGGGCTGAGAACAAGGCACACTATGAAACTTACTTGAAGGAGACTTGGTTACCAGCAATACTGCTGTTTCTCTGGGCTTTCCAGAAAGTAGTCAAAGTGCCACCTCCTACCTTCCTTAGGGAAATGAGCACCTCCCAGTTGGAAACATTTCCTGTCTAAGGTGAGCATCTGACTACCAGGGATACTGCTGCTTCTCTGGGCATCACTGTGATGAGAAATTCAGCTTGTCACTGTCAGGTGAAGATATGCCCTTTATTCAGATCCCTGGACAGCTGCTCCAGAGTGAGGCTTCAGCTCTCTAGGTCTGTTCTTTCCATACACAGAATTTAGGCCACCTTGCTCTGGTACATGACCAAGCCTAAGTCGGGGCATTTACCTAGCCACATGCCCCACCACAGAGCAAGGCGGGTAAAGGCTGAAAATATAGCTGCTGCTCGGGCTAAATGTTCTGTGGGGCACGGAATTGACTGTCAAAAAGTATATTATCACTTACAAGAGGAGGTGACATTAGCAATCCTGCAGCACCATCTCAACTAGCTCTTCGCAAGCACCACAGAGGATCAGCAGCATGAGCTCCGCTTCAGCCTACCAGCAAGGCTGTTTCACCGTATCCATGGCCGTATCTCCATTACAGCCAACCCCGCCTAAACACTAACCTGCACCTGCCAGACCTACCTCCGCCATTTCAGTTAATGATTAGATCACTTATACATTACATCTACCATCCGCTAGACTACACCTATCAAACACACCCAATATGTTTGCTCCTTCTCTGCCAATGACTCTGCCCGCTCCCACTTAAGCTCTACTGCAGCCCAACGGATGAATTTTAGCTCCTGATGAAGATCCCTGGATGATAAACTACCCTGTTAATGGAACTGTGCTTTCAGGCTCCTAGGAGGGAGAAGCTCAACCTCTACACTGACCCAGGTTGTGCATAAAGTAGTTAGAAACCTAAATAAGTTACTATAATATGTTTATATAATACAAAGAATCTCATTTGATTTACCATTACTTCAGCTTTTTACTTTCAGTAAGTAGGTACACCCAGGTGGAACTACTTTTTGTAATCTGTTGTCAACTTGACAGAGCATGAGCAACCATTATCAATGTTGAATTATATATAGTAAAAGGCAGTGAATTTTTTCAAAAGTTAATTTCAAAAGTGCGTGCTTTATAATGTACATCCAATAAAACTTCTAACTTTCAGGAAAATCATGCCAGGCAACCATGCTAATTTATTCTGCAGCTACAGACTGCACTACTCTGCTGAACTGTGCTGTCTATAACTTTCCTAACAAGCTATAAAACTTACCGTTGTGACCCACAATGAGTCCATTTCATATCAAATGCAAAAATTCTTTTACTTGCTGAACAATTGCACATAGTAGTATTAATTATTGTCATTTCCGTAAAGAGTGTTCAAACTCTTGAAAATAACATTCACATGCACGCACACATTCTCTCATCATTTATATACCCAGCAGGGTGGGCAAAGGTTGAAGGGAGAGCACTCAACCAAACGAAAAAAAAAGGGGGGTAGGGGGGCAAAGTGAGTGAGTGAGTGAGTGTGTGTGTGAGAGAGAGGACAGGGAGACACACACAAACATGTACCTCCCTACCAAGGTGGGACCCAGCACTACTGGTGACAGGTGCAGAATCACGCACCTAACCATACAAGAGCCAAATTCCTTCCATACACTCTTTCCTGTCATTCATTTTATGAATTTTCAAAAATTGTGTTTTACCCAAAGAAACCAACATGCCAATAAAGCAAATAATGTTACGTTCCCAACATCGGCAGCAACACTAAATGACAAAGTAAGTAAATAACCCATATTGGGCAGAACTTGCAGTACAATAATAAAATAGTAAATGTAACTCACCACAACAGAGTGCACAGAAATAACAAAAAGTGTTGCCCATCTAAACTCAGCAACATCAAGTAGAAATCCACCAACAGATGGTCCCACGAAAGCACCAAGGGAGAAAGCAGACATCCATAACCCAGATACCAAACCATATGTCACAATGTTGTCTGGGAAACCAGAAGCCCTGCAAAAATAACAAACTGTAGTACAAATTACATCACTTCACCATTAATCACAATCCATATTATAACTACCTTTAAAGCACATTAAAATCCACTTTTATGAGTATATATAATCACATAAGCACAAAACCACAATATATTTTTTAAAATAAATTTTGCATTTTACACTTGTACACAGATAATGCGATGGTCATTATATTTTGTCTCAAATACACTCATTTGCAAAAAATTTGATTTCCCTGAGAGTGCCATCGCATCGCAGGGGCTTTTAAGTGAAGATATGCACAGAACATGATAGTATGTATACAGAAAACATCAAAATATTATACCATACCAAGTACGTATTGCAGGGGGAATCGCCTAGATGTATTACTGCACTGCCAGATTTTTTTTTTCAATCACCACCAGTGGGTGTGGGAATCTTAGGAAATGGCACCCCACACCATCACACCTCTCATTCAGACAATGTGCCGCTCTACAATGAAGCATCGTCATGGCACTTGCCAGAATGTCTCCAGACTCAAATTTGGCAGCCGTTTGTATCCAGACAGAAATGTGATTCATCGCTGAACATCACTCATTGCGAATCTGCAAGCTGCCATTCTGCCCTTTCCCGGCAGAAGGTCACATGTGCCCAGTGATGCTCCGGTCATAATGGTAGACGTCTTGAGGGATGCCGTGATGACAGATCCTGCTCCCTATTTAACTTCTGGCAGTGTCTTTGTATACAAACAAAAAAAAGCTTCTGATGTGGTGGTATTCGTGATATGTGACTTGTGCTGTTTTTGTGCTCAGGCACGTGTTAGCAGCTTGTTTGCCATGAGAGGGCAGTAGTGTCGCAAGATGAAGCGAATGGAGGATGAGCACGACTGCTTGTCCTAAACATTTTTGGTCCTCCAGGCAGGATTATTTATGGGAGACACAGTTTTGTTTACGAAAATGTACGCTAAAAGTGTAGTATACACCTTTTAACGGTTCGGTGACAGCAAACGGGAAAGTTTCTGCGTTTATTGTCGGGTTTTGTTTACGGCACATTGCGCCTAAACTCGATGTCAATAAACACGCTGCAATAACGATCTCTACCAGTCAGAGGAATTTTTAATCCAAGTTTCTCGCTCACGTACAAGCACGTGAGTATTCTGCCGTTTTATACAGTGCTCTTTGTGCATTAGTGCAACTTGTTTGGTGGATATACACTTATTCAAATCTTTAAATAAAATGGCGGCTGCATCATCGCCTGAGCTACAATTTGTAATTTTCAATTATCTGCTAGACCAGGCAGACGAGGCCAGAGAACTGTACGACGCATCTAGGGAAAATGAATCAAAGGTGGAAGACTTTGAGTTGGTCTTCGAAGAGGTTATGTAGAAGAGAGATGTACTGGTAAATTTTTTTGCTATATGTGCCCAGCCACCTCAAGAAGATCCGAGTGTGTTAAGCGAGTGCAAGGAACAGTTTGCAACATACGAGACAGTTTTCCGTGAACTAAAAAAGGTGTGTAGTAAACTGAAGAACACTTGTGGCTACACGACCCACAGTGATTGTTCACAAAGGTTACGAATCCAGACAGCAGTGCTACTACTTCTAACATTGCCGGTATTCAGTGGCAATAGAGCTGAGTGGATAGGCTTCACAGAGTTATTCAATTCAATTGTTGGTCAAGCTCCGCACCTTACCCAAGTCCAGAAAATTCATTACTTGTTGAGTTGTTTACAAGGGGAGGCCAGAGAGTTAGTACACAATATATTTGTCACCAAAAGCAATTACTCAGTAATTTGGAAAATATTAGAGAAGAGGTTCAAAAGTTTGAGACTCGCAGCAACACTACATGTCCAGAAGATCTTGCATCTACAAAAGGTTGACAGTAAGAAAGAAGATGGGTTAACCAAGTTTGTTACAGTAGTGGAAGAAAATTTGAGTGTGTTGGAGGCTCAGAAATTTCCAGTGGTTCAGTGGGATTTCCTGCTGCTAAACATATTGCTTGAGAAGTTGGATGCATCACTCAGGTAAGCATTTGAACTCTCCCACAAAGAGGATGTGCCATCGTATTTTAAGCTACTTTAGTTTTTGGAACGGAAGGCTAGCGCTGTGGAGCATGTTCAGCTTGCTGCTGACGATCAACCTCCTGCTCGCTACACCTGTAAGAGTTCACCATCTCAGAGGAAATTTTCCTCCTGAAAAAAATTTCATTCAAAAATAAGCCATAGAAACAATAGCCAGTCAGCAGATTCAAAGACAACCCTTGTTTCAGTTTGGGACAATACAGATAAGCAGATGATGTGCCCAATTTGTGGAGCAGCTCATGCCCTACACAGATGCCAGACATTTCTTTCAAAGCCGACAGATGAGAGAAGGGAGTGCGTGCTAAACCACAAGTTATGTTTTAACTGCCTGTGAGCAGGACATGCAGCAGTAAATTGTTATTCAAAGACTGGCCGCAAGATTGAAGGAAAACCACATGCATTTCATACAGCATTTGGTTGGGTAGTTACTGGTAATGCTCCATGTGCAAGTAAAGTGAGTCAGTTTCCTTATTTGTACGAGTGAATGCATCTCTTGATGTGTGGCCCTTCAGAAGTTTTGGGAGGTAGAAGAAGTTCCATCAGTGAAGTTTCTGTCAAGCGAGGCCCAACAGTGTGAAAATCACTTCTTAAGTACCCACAAACATGGTGAAGATGGTAGATTTGTCTTGAGACTTCCATTCAAATCATCCATGTGTAATTTGGGTAACTCATCTTTAACAGCAGTGCGTAGACTTGGTGGACTAGAACGTCAACTTGCAAAGATGCCAGAGCTGAAGCAGCACTAACCAAGACTTCATGGAGGAGTATGAAAACTTGGGTCACATGACACGTATTGGACAGTTAACTCCCACACATGATGGCTATCAAGTATCCCTTACTATAAGTGATTTTGCTCAACCAGCATACTTTATTCCTCACCAAGCAGTAGTCAAGGAGGAAACTGTTTCCACAAAAGTGAAGGTCATTTTCGATGCATCCTGCAAGATCATAAATGGACAATCACTGAATGATATTCTACTTTCTGGGCCGAAATTACAGAATGAAATTTTTGATATAGTTTTGAGCTTCCGAAAATTTACAGTTGCTGTGACTACAGATGTATGCAAGATGTTCAGACAAATAGTTGTTGATACCATTGATAGGAAGTACCAGTGTATTCTTTGGAGGAATTCAGTGGACGGCCCAGTTAGTGTGTACGAGTTGAACACAATCATGTATGGACTGGCTTCTTCGTCTTTTCAAGCCTTTCGCACCCTGCAGCAATTTGCAACAGTTAGGGGTAACAAGTTTCCACTAGCTGCTCATGCTATGCTCAATGATGTCTTTGTTGACGATATAGTTACAGGAGCTGCAACTGTTGCAGATGCTCAGTTACTAAAGTCTCAGCTCATCAGACTCTTGGCAGTAGGAGGATTCAAACTGCATAAGTGGTGCTCCAACCATGAGGAGCTCTTGGATGACCATCAACATGACTCTGAGAACTCATCTCGTATGTTTGGTTGTCCTGATTCAGTGAAAGTGTTTGGCCTACACTGAGACCCAGTACAAGACCATTTTTTGTACAAAGTGACTGTCCCTGACCTACCAGTGACAAAGCGTGGTACGCTCTCAGCTGTTGCTCGTCTTTATGACCCATGTGGATGGGTAGCATCAGTGGTCACATCCAGTAAGATTATGTTTCAGACCTTGCGGACTCAAGGGCTATGTTAGGATGAGCCAGTTGGAGAAGAGATATCAAGAGTGTGGAAGTGTTTTAAGGACTCTTTGCCATCCTTGTCTGAAGTTGATGTGAGCAGATTCGGTTCCAGTCCAAGAAAATAATGTGCAGTTTCATAGGTTTTGCGATGCCAGCGAGAAGGCATACGCTGAAGTTATTTATGCTCGTTGTGTTACAGCGGGTGGTGCCACTGAAGTGCATCTGCTTATCGCCAAGTCCAGGGTGGCGCCACTCAAAACTGTCTGTTCCAAGGTTAGAGCTGTGTGCAGCAGTTTTGTTATGTAAACTTTGGCAATGTGTTGTAAGCCTCTGAAAAAAGTTGTTAACCTGACATTGCATGCCTGGACAGACTCCACAGTAGTCCTAACCTGGTTATGATTGTCACCACACAGTTTAAAAACCTTTGTCGCCAACCGAGTTACAGAGATCCAGTCCATTGTACCACCTAGTTCCTGGAGGCATGTTCCGTCGGAACATAACCCTGCTGATGTTGCTTCACGTGGCTGTTTTCCAGACTACTTGGTGAACACAACATGGTTTTCAGGACTACGTTGGCTGTTGCAACCTCATGAGAGCAGGCCTGTGCAGCATTCTTGTGAGAGAGTATCTCTTCCCGAAGTTAAACTAGTGATGTCAAGTGTCTTGGTGGCAAACTCCAATCAGATGCAGAGCTCCGATGACCCTTTCAGCTTGTTGCAGAAATCATCTTCCTTTTCTAGACTTCAGAGAGCCATGGCATGGATCTTACAAGCGAGAGCAATTTTCCGAAAACTGCCTCATTCCATTGGCAAGTTGCAGACAAGTGAGGAGCTGTGCACTGCCCATAATTACTGTGTCAAGATTGTGCAGGCAAATTACTTCAGGGAAGAGATTAGAGCCTTGGAAAAGGGAGAACCATGCTCTAAAACAATTAAAAGCCTTGTGCCATTCTTGGACTCGAAGGTTGTTGTCAGGGTGGGCGGCAGGCTGCATAATGCACCTTTGACTGAAGAAAGTAAGCATCCCATCCTACTTCCAAAGCAAAACAGACTGTCCGAATTGATTATAATGCATTGTCACGTGACCAACCTGCACACGGGTCCATCAACCACACTGTACCTGACACGTCGAGAATACTGTATAATATTTGCTCGCTCTTTGATTTGTAAGCTCCTTCACAACTGTGTTGCATGTTTTAAAGCGAGTGCTGCTTCATCAGCCCCACTGATGGGCACGCTCCCTGCCTCGCGATTCACCCAGGGTAGAGCATTTTGCAATGTTAGAATTTACTTTGGGGGCCCATTCCTTGCTATCCCAGTTAACGTGAGAAGGAAGACCACCCAGAAGGTTTATCTGTGCTTGTTTATCTGCATGGTCACCAAGGCTGTGCACCTGGAGCTCGTGACCGACCTCTCTGCAGCAGCATTCCTTGCTGCACTGAAGCGCTTTGTATCCATTCGAGGACTTCCATCAGAGATATCCTCAGACAATGGAACCAACCTGGTGAGTGCCAGAAACTACCTGAAAGAAGTGTACAAAAGCCTCTTCTGTGAAGAAAGCCAACAACAAATTGTCAGTGAGGCCAGTCGCAGAGGGATAAAGTGGCGGTTTAGTCCCCCTGCCAGTCCCCACTTTGGTGGCCTCTGGGAGGCGGCGATTAAAAGTGTAAAACAACACCTGAAACGTGTGGTGGGAACACAGCTGCTTACCTTCGAAGAGCTAGGAACTCTATTTGCACAGATATCTGCAGTACTGAACTCTCGACCGTTATGTGCTTTGTCGAAGGATCCTCGAGAGTATGTTCTCACCCCGGGGCATTTCCTAGCGGGTGATGCTTTGGTAGCTCTGCCAGATCACGACTTGTCAGATCTTCCTCAGAACCATCTCGACCGGTGGGAGCTAATCACTCAGTTCCAGCAGAGGGTGTAGAAGTGGTGGAGTAAGGAGTATCTACACACACTCCAGCAGAGAAATAAGTGGACGTCACCACAGCCCAACATTCAAGTGAACCAACTGGTGCTGCTGAAAGAGCCAAACTTGCCTCCATTGAGGTGGAAGACAGCACGTGTGACTGAAGTTCACCCTGGGCAGGATGGGATAGTGCGTGTCGAGTTATTAAGAACACCTCAAGGCAACTTCACGAGACCAGTCACAAAAATCTGCCCTTTTCATGAAGAATAATAGTGTATCGTGTGAGATTTCAGACTCATACTTTTGTTTTTTTAATACATATATTAAGTGGTGTACATTAGGACAATTGGAAATTTTTTTGGTGGGCAGAATGTTTACAAACAAAAAAAAGCTTCTGATGTGGTATTCGTGATGTGACTTGTGCTGTTTTTGTGCTCAGGCACATGTTTACCATGAGAGAGCAGTAGTGTCGCAGATGGCGCGAATGGAGGATGAGCACGACTGCTTGTCCTAAAGTCTTTAAGTCATCATACAATGAAGAAAAACAACACAATTCACTAACGTAGCAGTAAGTTCGTGGAACATTTTATGCATATAAATAATGTATACACAAATGCTGTATTCCTTTCCCATTTTCCTTCTCAACCCTTCTATGACACACAGTAAGCAATCCAAGTATGCTAGCAGCCATACACTTTTAAGTCTGTATTTTCTGTGCTATTGGGGCCACGGTGGCTGAGCGATTAGCACGGTGGCTGAGCGATTAGCACGCTGCCTCCCACTAAGGCAAACCGGGTTCAATCCCCGGCCGGGTCACCGGATTTTTGCAAGTGGGAATCATGCCGGACGATGCCGTTCGTCGGCGGGTTTTCTCCAGGATCTCCCATTTCCCCCACCCCTTCACTCTGGCACCACTCCATATTCTCTTCAACCACCCTCATCGGCTCTCAAGACCTCGCTGTTAAGAGCCGCCCAAATCTCTTCACTCACTCACTTCTGTGCTGTTTTCAAATCTATTAGTTTTCCTTTTTCTCCTAGTATCACTTCTGTAAACTTATGTCCCATCCTTAAAGCTAGGTCGGCCTAAATAAACATTTTATAATGCACTGCAAACCAAAACTGGGTAACAAATTTGAAGTAATAAAATATTTTAAAAGGAATTTTCTTGAAAACCACAATAGTTTCATTCTAGAATTAGTTGCTAAAAAAATGTTTATTTCAAGAACTAGTTAAATAATAACTACAATGAATCTGTATTGTCATAATTTAAAGTTCTATGGAGTTTTTGAGTATTACTGAAGTATTAGTAATGCAATGGTAAGAGTCATCTAAAACCTGCTTGTTTGTAAAACATGTACAATAAGCGTACATAACAGAATTTTACATTACAGAATGCATTTTTTTGATAGTGAAAATATTGTTACATTTGTTATGAACATTGCAAAATTGTTTTTGAAACATTCTACAGACACAAAAAAAAACTCATTTCACATGAAAGCATAACTATTGCTGTTTATTTCACAAGTATTTACTACCGCAAAAAATTTTCTGAATTCACTACGGCCACAGTACGAGCTTACAAGCTTAAAACTTCAACATAATTATCTACAAGCATGATGTACCTATGGTGACAAAATTTAACAATGCCTGCTCTTCTGGCGATGTGCTTATGAGAAGCAAACTTATAATAACCATGCATGACTTGCTGGTGCATATAAATGTGACTATTTTAACCAATAAAATACCTAAAAACCGTTATATTTTATTGTTGCATAAGGACTGTAGAACAAAGATGGACTGTGTTTTTTAAGTGTAAAAATACACCAGTTTGCACTAACATAATTATTAACTTATGTGAACAGTGAGCGAGAACAAAGCAAGGGAAAAAGGTACATGTCAATGTTTATATGTATTTACATGCAGCAAACACAATTACCAAAGGCCCTGTGGGTTCTTAAAGTGAACTAACAGCTTCAGGGAGATGCAGTAAAGTGTTGTCAAAAATATGGGGAGTTTGTCCACAGTTGGGAACAGCTCATAGAGTACTTGGCAGGCAGTCGTCATGGCACAAATCACAGATAAGCTGTATGGCCAGGCCCAGAAGGAAAGCAAAGAGGCCAAAATATTCATCTGACGCAAAGCCTTGTTTTTCCAACAAATGCATCCCAGCAAGACAAACTGGATGCTGTGGATCTAATGAGGCACCTGTTACCTAGAATTTGTTTGCACTTGCAGAATAAAAAACCAAAGACCCTGGAAGAACTCAACAGGAGGGCACGAGACAAGGAGTTTAACCTTAAGGAATTAAAGAAAGCAACAAACAGAATCTACCTCTGCCCCTACCACCACATTACCTAAGTGCTGGCACTTCCCCACAAGGCACTTACACCCAACGCCAACTTCGTTCAGAAACAAGCTGTACACCGAAAGTTCTGGGACAAGATCCAGCCTGCAAAGTATACGATTATCTACATGGTCCAAAAAGTGGTCCGCCTTCCTACAGAAGTGGAGCTGTACCTCACTCTGAAATTTTCCTACAAGGCAATTACAACAAAGTTCCACATGGTGAAAGAGCTGTGAGAGACAGTCATTTTGAGGCATCCATGGCTGTCTGAACAACAAGCCATAATCAATTGCGACCAGGGATGAATATACCTACACACTATTAATAGGAAGCTTATTACCTAGCGGGGCCACAATGGCTGAGCGGTTAGCCTGCTCGCCTCCCACCTGAGTGATCCGGGTTGACCAGCGGCATTGTCCGGCACGATTCCCACATGTAAAAATCTGGGAGTGACCCAGCCGGGTTATGAACCTGGTTTGCCTTAGTGGGAGGCAAGCAGACTAACCGCTCAGTCACCACGGCCCCTAGACTCAACCAAGTTGTATGGTTTTTACCACACAGTAGCAGAGAGGACTGAAAAAGCGAAATTGCAGGAAGCACACCGCCAGACGCAGCACTCAGCTGCCTCTATGAAACAAACCGTAACATGGGCATGTGAATGCCACTGCAGACTTAATGGCACCAACCACAAGCCCCACCGCACCTTATGAATAGTTCAGTACTACTTTCCACCCCACCGCCATCTCCAGGGCTGTAGCGCACGTCTTCGCCAGAGCCAGCGCCAACCAGGGGGAGAAGAAAGCACTCTGAGCCACCCTGGTGGGCCAACTAGCACACTGCCCCCTCTAACGCAGTCTCCGCCCACTGCACCAGCCACCGCAGGGGCAGGGAACCAGCCCGTCGACCACTCAGAGGGGAAGCTTGGGCAGAGGCAGAGATCTTCGTGCTGCGGGTTGCTGACCCCCAGCCTGCCAACCTAGTGCCTACTCCACGATCAGCTGAGCAAGGGTACATTCTGCCCTAGCAAATAATTCAGCCATGGTTAGCTTGCCACACCGATGTCGAGGGGAGGACCAAGCATTACCATAAAACGCTGTGATGTTGACCCTGCCCCCCCCCCCCCCCACCCTCAGCTGACCAGCCCTGCAGAATAAAGATTCTGCGTGACTAGCTTGCTAGGCTAATGCCTCACCTGCATGGCACTACAGACACTGTGTGTGTCGCTGTTGTTGGCAGCCCCACACCTGCTCAGAGCCTCCGCCTCGCCGTGTGAACCTGTCCTGTCCACAAGTGAGTATGAGAGATAGCATAGGAAGTAGCTTAGATAGCAGTGTAAGTTTTAGCTAAGCACGATACAGAATATGAAGTGTACCAGAAGCAAAACCCTTGTGTGTACGAGCAGAGCAATCTCTAGCCCAAGTGTTGTGCTGCTTTATGTAAACCAGCAAGCTAAGGAAACACCTGGTCATGAAATGTGCTTCAACCCAACCAGAAGTGTATTTGCATATCAGCTTCGCCATGCCTCTGTATTGTGGCCTTAGACCACTGTCACAACTATGCTTCCAATATGTGCACTGGCTAGTGAGGAGATTGTAAGTAATATATGATTTTGTTTCTGCTTTTTTGTGCAAGGTATTTTGCTTGGTTGTGCTTTATGATGTTTTTCAGCTTAACTGCAGTGGTTGTGCTAATGTGTTTTGCAGCCTAACTGCCAATTGTGTTATGACCATAAGCCAGAAAGCAAGAAAGAGAGAATTCAATTTTTAAGCACATATAAAGTTACCCAGGTAATGATAAAACTATAGACGAAAGTACACCTGGGAGCCAAACCGTGACTAATGCCAACACTTATCCAGTATTATAATGAGAGTATATGTATAGTAATGCAACTAATGTTAGAATGGCTCAGTCCATTCAAAAACTTGCAGTTTGTACCTCGTGCCAAAGAGTTAATTTCTGTGTAAACTAAACTCATTCCAATTTACTCATGTGTCTTTAGATGGATCCATACCTAGGCACTTGCTAACCCAAACTAATTGTTGCTCATAAATACATAATTTTTATAACTTTATTGCATAAACCTCCTTGTACATGCTTTGTCAAACATTATTTAGTTGTCTCACATGTAAGTTGTTCACTTTCCAAATGTGTTGAGGTCGCCCTCACTGCTCCATTAGGGAGTCAAGACCACTGCTGCACTGCTTGTGCACCAGGCATGCACATCCGTGCACCTCGTGTACGGGTCACTGCTGCAGTTCGTGCAGGAACGGGTCACTGAACGTATCACTACGCCTGACCCCTTGTTTCAAAGAGTAACTCAATGTTATGCGTGTGCAGTGCAATTCTGATCTCTGCCCAATAAAGCAGAGTCTAAAATTCACAAGGGAAAGTGCTATCTCCCCTTAAGTGTGAAGACAAGTCAGTTTCATTTCAATACAGAACACGAGCTAAAGACACTCATAATTATTTACGTAATTTTACAGTGTTGAGGTCATGTTTTGTTTTAAAAGGGCAGTATTTATTATTTTGAATTGTGTTAAAATTAAACTTAAAATATCGTAGCAGTTCTGGCTTCCGCCATGCCAATCGCCCAAAGTTAAATTCTTTCACGTATATTAAATTATTTTCATAATTTAATTTAAAAATTTTAAAGTGTTAATGAAGACTTTAAATGGTATGTTAATTCAGTGTATCACCTCCACGTGCCTCGTCAGCCCAATCTGGCTTGTTTTATCAATTATCTTTTCCAACAGAGCTTGTGTAATTCATTCCAGTGTTTCATATGTTTGTCAGTAATTTCTTTTGTACCTTTTGTCAAATGTGCAATTTGTAAATTTCTCTCTGTGTGTTTGGCGGGAGATTTTGGCGAGGTAGCCAGGCGTCTCCTCCACCATCTTGATCCAGCGGGCCTAGAGAGTACATGCAAGCTACATCATGGGAGTCTGTTCATGGCTTTGTCTAACCATATAGCTGCATTAGTGTAAGTTTTTAAGTTCCGAAAGCTCTTCTTTTGTTTGCTCCTCCTGCGCTCATACTCCGATCTCCATCAGACTCGCAGCCTCTGAAATTTTACTACAATAATTCTTACCACGTGCTGAACAGTACTTTTTGCCGCTTGTCATGCCAGGCTCAATTGTCATGCCCACCTCAGGCTAGGGTCAGTGTATCATATAATTTGTGTACTGCAGCTTTTGCCAATATGTATTGACTGTGTAAAATCTGAACATAATTTTCTTTCGAATTAAACGTGTACTAGTGAGGGGATTGCCACTTGGCTGTCGACCTACTACGGCCCTGAGAATAACAGTCCACGTGCTCATGCGAGCATAGATGAGCTGTCACCCTACCAGAACTTTTATATTATTTTCTGAAACTTTCTAGTCATGAGCCAAGGTTTATTTCAAATCTGGCGCATCTCGCCCCTCACCAGCATCCAGACCATGTTACATGGCGCTGCAACTTGTATGGCTTAAATATGCATGTCACGAGAAAAGTACACGTGGTGTGAAAATAGTGTTCGGGAAAATCGCATGGGAACAGTGAAACGGCTGCCATCTTGTGTGCATGAACGCAATGCCCCCCCACCACCCCCCTTTGTCCGAAGGGCTGGAGTTTCCCATGACATCACCGCATGCCTGCTGCCCGGCGTGCATGCGTGTGGGGTCCGATTCGGGTGCGTGCTAACACTCCCCCCCCCCCCCAGTCCAGGTGGCCCAGTCTGATCCTGGGAGCCCTCGCACACGTGAGCCCGCGAACTACTACAGCCGCTAACAACCGCAACATGGAATTTACATCAACCATGTGGAACACAAACAAGATGTGTGAAGCATGTGGTAAGATTGTACCACTGAACCCTTTTGCAAATTGGACCTGCAGGCATCCATTTGTAGCAGCATTACCTCAAGGGAGAAGTGTGCTGTTCACTCCGACAGTAATGTCAAACAGGATAACATGCTGTTCGTGCCCTCTGTGTGATGATACCAGCAATGATATTGTGCACTTTGAACTGTGCCAGCTGGGAGCACACTTCACCTGTTTGTCAGCAGGAGAGCGATGGTCTGTGCGAAATTACACTTTTCAATGCCATAACTGCACCTACAACCAGACCAGCCAACCTACAGCAGCACAGCTGAAAGCACCCAGTTAGTTCCTGCCACCAGAAGGACGTTCAACAAGTAAGTGTAATGCCAGACTGTGCTACGGAACGGGACATCATGTTACGCGCAACTTGTACGACAACCAATGCCATCCTAAATGTGTGCCCAACAGTGATGAACAGTTTTCGTGAAGGAAGATTCCGCTGTGAGAAGTGTGTGCCAGTCTAAGCCCACACCAACAACAACTCACGCATAAATGTGAACACAACCTATGACATTGCGCAACTGCCACAGATATAAGCGTGGTGCAGCACACAGCTGCTCACGCCGCCCACCCCACTGCGTAAAGAACAGCCAGCAGCCAGTACACCAGCCCATTTTCAAACACTCCCTAAATTTTCTATACAGGGAGCAGAGGATTCGAGGGCATTTCTGACAGAGTGTACCAGCCATCTGCAACACTATGGCATCGGAGTAGAAGAGTAGCTGAATGGCATGCGAGTAGCTGACAGGTGATGCACAGAACTGGAGGTGCTCCGGCACGGAATATAATATGACGGATACAGTTCACTATGAAGTTCACTGCCCGCTATGCAAGTATGTACACAGTGCTCAAACAACAACTTTCGCTGTTCACTGAGGAGCAGAGTCCACAGGAAAACCTTGAGGATTTCGTCAGCCAAAAAATCAGCCTCGCCAACCACCACTACCAACACCTGTGTACTGAAGATGTGCTAGAAGCTGTGGTATAAACAGTGCTACTGAAACACAGGTGTTCTCTGCACCCCATGGTGTAGAGTGAATACCAGCGCTTTATAAGGGCAACCGTATCGCGCATGACTCAGAACCCAGGCACAACTACTTCCTGATCTCTTGCGACGGGAAGAACGTGAACAACAGTGACAAAACCAGTCACAGTGCCTCGAAACGCATAAGTGCGCCATGCCAAGGTTCAATGGCCGAGGCTTTCAGCCCATCAGCTCAACTGATCCCACGCAGGGTGACCATCCCGCATCCATGCCAGGCAAGAGTGTACCAAGTACTGCGTCCACTCAGCCACCAAGCGCTGCCAACACTGAGATCCAGCGCTCGGCACCACGGTGTCACATATGCATTGACAAACAATACCACTGGCACAGAGTGTGCCCCAACAGAAAAACAATGTCTACAGGAAATGCACCAATGGAGTAGGACCACCACAAGGGCCTTCCTACTCCGCCAGTGTGTCAACAACTGCGCCCCCTACAAAGGTAAACAACCAACCAGCCACCTAGTTGGGACACGTGAGTACTACTATTGATCAACTTTTAAAGGTAGCTGTATGTGTAGAGAATGTTTCCAATGTTGCCTTAATCTATAAGCAGCATCCCACAATTTTGTTCGCACGAAACTTTTAAGGTTTTTGGACCTAAATATCGAGCTAGCTACATTAAATGGCAAAAGTGATATCATTGGTGTTACTCAACTTAACGTACAAATTAGGAATGTAGAAATGTGTGTTCCTGCTTGAGTATCAAGCAAAATTTGTGAATTTTCTGCATACCATGGCTTATTGATCAGGAAGTAATTGTGGAAATTCCTAAAGATATAATCCACTTTGGCAAGCAAGTCAGATGCACTGTTTACAATCCAGGCAGATGTGTAGAAGTTAACCTACAACCTATAACTCTAGACGACTTTGATCATAACGTTCTGGCCAAATACCACACTGCTTTTGAGAGTATTCTAAATAAAAGAAGAGACAATTTTGCACTGTCTGACCTGCTCAAGCGAACTTTGAACGTCTCCAACAGATTACGATGTGCACCACCTGAAAGTCAAACTGCCAAATTGCGGAAACGATACGTGACGGCGTAATTTAGCCATCAGAAAGTAGGTACAATTCGGCCAATATTTAGATGACATCGTTTTGTGGTCTGAAACCTGAGAAGACCACCTACGACACCTAGCAATCATGTTGGAAAAGACTGTCAATCAATGGCCTAACCTGTGATAATCACAAATGCAGCATAGGGCAGACTAGTATTAAGTACCTTGGCAGACTCGTATTAAGTACCTTGGCCTACAAAATGAAGGAGGAAGGGAACTATCTCACATCAGAACAACTGAATACCATTCAAGAATACCTAGTTCCTACCACACAAAAATGCTTGCGGAAGTTAATTGGCCTAATCAACTGGTTAAGACAGTACGTGCAAGATTTCGCCATGGTTCCAGCACTACTCACTTAAATGCTCTCACCCACAAAGAAATAAAAATGGGACTTAAACATGCAGAACGCGTTCAAGGATGTCAAGTACCATTTCTCTCAGTGCTATGCACTCTCACGTATTGACACTACATGCCACTTGTACTTACAGACTGAAAAAAGGAATCAGTGCAGTGTTGTTTCAGTATAGTGATAATCAGGAAAGTTGTGTCACTGATTATTTCAGCGCCAAACTTGGCAATACTGAAAAACATTACGATGTGAACAAAAGGGAATGCTTGGCAATCATCTGGACCATAAAACTGTATCGTGTTCACCTGGAATACAGACGGTTCACATTAAGAACAGATAACTGCTGCTTGTTGTGGCTGCACAAAATGTGTGAGGTCCGCAGTAAACTCACTCACTGGTCAATGTTGTTGCAAAATTTTGACTTTTTGTCGAACACATGACTAGCAAAGACAACCAGTTAGCCAAAGCCTTGTCACAAGCTCCAAACTAACACGAAACAACTGTTGAGTAAGAGCGGGAGACCATCCTACTTCCGGAAAACAACGCCACTACTCCAGTAGTACTTCAATAAATATCGGTATCACAACAACAAAATCCTCTAGCAGAAACATGCAGAGATGACCTATACATGTTTGTGTTGAACCAACAACAAATATCCCCGGAGGTGAAAAAGATCAAGGCCCAATGTGAACAGGAATTGATCGAAGGGTGGCGAGTGATTGATAACAGCCTCCAGATGCACAACAATGGCCGATCAGATGGTTGGTGGTGTCTACACGCCGCCAGGGGTGCGCACTACCTTCATTCACATTGCCCATAGCAACGGCCTGTCCAGACACCCTGGAGCAGCCCAAACAATACAAAATGATACAGCATCATATTTGTGGCTCAGCCTCACTAAACAAGTACTGGAATACGTGCGCAAATGTCATGCTGCATGTTTACAAAACATATGTCATATGGAGGCGCCCAACAACAGCCAAGGCTGCACAAACGTCCATTCGAATCCATATCCCTGGATATTATGGGACCACACCCATGCTCGTCAGATGGTAAACATTTCCTGCTAGTTGTAACAGATTTATTTACATGTTTACAGCACATAGCGACTGCACTGAAGGAGTTTTTTCCCTGTAGGGGCTATCCGAAAACACTCCCAAGTGACAATGTGACCCAGTTTTCCAGACCATGTTGGAGGGGTTTGTGTACAGAATGGCATGTCGAACACCACACTACCAACATCTACCATGCTCATGCAAGTCCAACAGAACACTGAAACCAGGAAGTAAAGGCACAAATTCGCCTTAGAGTCTGCCAAGATACAAGATAACATCACATGGGCAAAACAGTCTAGAAATAGGTTTTTTACGCAACTGCACTAAGGAGGCAACTGGCAAATCTCCTGCTGAGTTATTGTATGGCACCAGCCTCGCACGCCCAGGGGAATTTGCCTACCGTGCACCGAACTCGAGCCCGATGCCACAGACTCTAAGGTAAGAGAAGGGGAAAGGAGGAACCACCATCAGGAAGCATGCAAGAATAAAAAAACGCTACATCCAGAGACCAAATGACCACCTACGCCCAAGCTACCAGGTGACTACGCCTACGTGCCTGCGCATAACCTTTCAACAGCAAAGCAGAACTTCTGTGCGGAACATGCTTCCAAATGGGACATGCCACACAGGATACTGGAATGAATAAGCTTAAAGTCATATTTAGTGCAAACAAAGCCGAGGAAGAGATGTAAGGTCCACAGGGATGACATCCGCGCCACTTCCAATCCCAACGATGTTGTTAATCCACGTCCACCTAACAACCAAGAGGCTATAAGTGCAGAGCAAAATGCCGACCCTGCTGCATCGAATATGATCACGCCTAGTAACACAAATGCGATGACCTGGATGCCTGACAGTCTAAATTGTGACAGATCAAACACTCAGTACGGTGGTGGTACATTTTACGACCAAAACTTATGGAGTGCTGCGGGGGGAAGAATGACAGACGTTCTGCCATCTAATTAGAACCAAAACAATACCCAAGGTGGAAGTCAGTCCGACGCCCTCGACTTCTGCGGCTTTCCAGTCACCACGCAGCCTACTGCCACACCTGACACCGCTGCAACATAGTGGTCGGCCGCAGAGGACATCAACAACATGTGGGAGGAGATGCCAGCCTCCGCGCCCAGCAACAAGCGGCAACAGACCCAGAGGGGAGACAGGAGCAACTCTTCTGCCGCCTCCACCTGTTCGTTGGCATGCCACCCAGCCTGCTCACAGCAACGCCACGAGCGACTTCTCTGCTTCCGGCATCAAGTCAACGCCAGCCAGAGCTCCAGTGTGCCTACTCACGCTGCCCGTATGTACCCCTTCTGCAGGCCCTACGACAGGGGCACCTGCATCAATTTCAGAAGCCTCGCATTCCATACCTACAGGCTGAGGCAGCACTCCTTGCATCACCCCACCTCCTGCTGCACTTCAACGTAGCCAGAGCTAAAAAAGAGGTCATCGCATCTGTGGTCTCCGGGGGGGGGGGGGGGGGGGGATTCGACGTTGCCCTCACTGCTCCGCTCTGGAGCAGACCACTACTACACTGCTTGTGCACTGGGCATGCACATCCGTGCACCTCGTGTACGGGTCACCACCACTGTTCGTGCAGAAACGGGTCACGATCTGCCTGACCCCTTGTTTCCAAGAGTAAACTCAAGTGTTATGTGTGTGCAGTGCAATTCTGATCTGCCCCATAAAGCAGAGTCTAAAATTCACAAGGGAAAGTGTTGTTATCTCACTTTTTCTCCCCCCTTAAGTGAGATGTAAACAAGTGCTAGCGGTAGCAGACTTACTGACATCTTGAGTAAGAGGACTAACTGGGTACAGTTGGTTGAGTCGATCGTTCTTAGCCAGGGCGGAAGCGAGAACCCTAGGTGTGGCAACACAAAAACTACTGTTCCACCTTGTAACTGCTGAGCTCCAGAAGTCTGTGTTCGAGATGCCAAGGCATTCCTCAGTCTGTTTGATTAAACCAATCACAACGGGGTGGCAAGCAGAATGCCTGCAGAAAGGTGATGACAAGAAAGTAGCTGGATCACCTGCTGTAGACGTAGGCCACTCAAGTGACCTGAGCAAAGCCGGACAATCTCATTTGGCTCGTCGACTGGCTGTAAGGGGAACTAAACCAGCCGGATCCTTGGCAGCAAGGCACGCAGCTTTCTGCTCCTCCCTCCTTGTGCCGTGTCTCACCTTAAATGGCATAGAGTGCGATTAGCTGCTGAGAACTATGAATCCAGCACCACGGACACGAGTAGCCCTAGAATAGTGTTGCCCAGTAATGGTTTGATAGCACGAGCTCGGTGCTTCAGAAGGCTCCCCACCTTAGTGGGCGAACCAGAAGCGTTGAAGCCGTGTGGGCTATCAAGACTATTACTGGGTGTGCAATCCCAATCAAGGCCAGGCTATTACACCTAAGCAAATACCCCAGCCAGCACCCATAAGCTCTGGTAGGGATATAACTCAGACATACTGTCTCTCCCTGAGTGGAAAATGTTGCTAATGGTCGGTGCTCCTCTACTCTACTCCTCCAGTACCTGTATACTTGGTAGGAATAAAATATATGGCCTTCTAATAGGTGTGTATAGGAATTGGAGCTGCCTGAGGGGGAGTCTCCAGTTATAGCTAATTTGTAGTAATAATTTCCTGTTCCCGGTCGGCGGTACTTAACTAGCGGCCCTCCCAGCAGTTGGCGAAAAAGTACTCTATGAATAAGACTCACAGTTAGAAGAAACAAAGCTGTGTTTATTAATCGCTTAGTAAACACAGTGACTCATGCTCTCCTGCCAAGCAGACAGGTAGCTGGAAGTAAACCTACGGTAGCCAGGTGTAGGCGACCTGGGAGCCTAAGCTCAAACTACACTCGTACACGAAATCTTCGAATTGCAGCTGTAATGCGCACAATTTTAGAAAACTGTCAGATCGAACTATACAAGAGCCCTCGCATACGTCTCGACCGTGTGAGTAGCCACTCTATCGATCATCGCAGTGCGAGTCGTAGACAAGTAGCACATCAAAACAAACAAAATATTAGACATAAGATGACTGTTGATGCTGTGTGAATTCAACTTACACATCATTTATGCTGTGCCGAATGTATAATTGTATGCAAATTAAGAACTTGTTGAAGGACAAGAAGTAAAATGTGCGTTAAGAGTGCAAATGAGGTTATGAGTAAAAGTGTAATTTACATAGGTCTACTACTGACGTTCATTATTGTTCAGTGACTAGTAGTTGGGTGGTTAGAAGTCATAAGTTATTATTTAGTCAGTCTTGTATATAAAACTCTGTAAATAATATATATTATTACTGCACAAACTTTCAATTTCACAGAAACTTCTTCCCACAACCGGCTGGCACCCTTGGCTGTACAGTCAGCTGTCAGTTTGCCTTGGGCAAGTTTGTTTCCTACAATTTTTTTTAACAGTGTAAATGAATTATATTCAATTGCACTTCAGTCTACTAGCCAAAAATTACAGCCCAGTACCCAAAATACCTGATACCTTTAATCTACATCTGCAGTATTATTACACTAAAAGTATCTATGGACTTCACAGTTGCTCTTACTCAAACACAACATCTACCAAAGTATCATGTAGCTGCTAATACTCGCCAAACGATGGGCAACTTAACATATACATTCACATTTCTTTTTTTGTAATGCAATGTAAACATTATGGCAATGTATGATACAGAACTGTGTACTCTTATTTAAATTGTATGTAATTTCCACAGGGAAGAATTTTACTGAACAATCCCTGCCGCATAAACTATTTGAAAGACAGAAAACAAATCTGCTGTTCCGTGTAACATTTTATGCTCCATATTATTAGCTGTAAGGCATATAAATATTGCAACAAGTCATGCCACTTACAAAGAAAATAACCTAATTTTGTTGGTATTTCCAATGTACGTAAAGGTTAAGTAAGGACAACACGAGGTTTTATTTTCACAATTAATTCTCTGTAAACATCATAGATGAACGGCACAACACCATACATTCAATTACATAAGTTACACTTACCTTCTACGAATTCAAGAAGAATAAACTTCTGCTCGTTGGCTATTTTGGTAAATTTTAGCCATTTGCTTATTCAACCGCGTACAATGTAAATAAACAAACGCACGCGATACAAGTGACACTTCTGATTGGCTGAGTTCCGCTAATATTTGTTCCAGTCTCGCTGCAGGTTCACCAACATGACAAAATGTCACTCGTATAAGCTTGCCTGGCACTCCCCCACACACTGAAAATGTATGCGATTTTCAGGGGTTGGAGCTTACAACAATTGTCTCGTATACATTGTGGACTGTGCGAAACGTCTCATATCCTAACTGCACTCTAACAATCTCAAGATTAAGCCCCCTGGTCCTAGGCTAGTTGGGGAAAGTGAATGAAAACTGATGAAAATTGCATATTACAAATATAACTAAAGCCGGGATGTCTGGTAACTACAGAAATCTTCTGGTAGCTATTGGCGATTGGTGTTGCTGGCTCATCTGGTTGCAGGTGCTGCAGAGCTCTAATGGCGACATCAATGGTAAGCAGTCCCTGGTGGCTGCTAAGAGTGTTGAACAATTGGTGGCACTGCATGAAGTCCCTCTGCTGCGAGGCCGGAGTGGGGGTAGTACCCTCTGGTCATCTTTCGGCCTTTGCGTTAACTTCGGTGGCGCTCAGGCATGCCCCGAGACGACTGATGGCTTGTAGCTCTAAGCGTGGAGGAGGGGGTGACACGTCGCTTGCTTGTGCAACCCCTCGTATCTCACGTATCCGGCTGCCCTCCAGGATTGTGGCAGGCCAGGACTTCCGTGTACAGGTTGGTGCGGGGTTTGAATCTCACGTATGTAGTAGTACACTAGGTTTGCAGTGAGATGAGTCCTAATCGTTGTGGATAGTTGGTATATGCGGCACGCGTCAAGTAAAACAAATCCTTTTGTATATAAATACTCTATAAATAGGTACGGCAATCATGTAATCAACAGAGTAGATTTTGTTCGTGATCTTGGTGTGATTCTAGACCCTAAATTATATTTTCTTCACCATGTTGATAGTCTTATTAGTAATTCTAGTTATACTTTAGGATTAATTAAATTTTTTGCCTACTCTGCTTCAACACTGAATCTATATTGTGTGTATTATTCTTTAGTTAGAGCTAAATTATATTACTATTCAATAATTTTGAATTATATTACCATCACTGATTCAAATAGACTGTAAAAAATTCAAAGAAATATTTTTAAACCTATTTTTAATAGATTCCCACTGAACAATAAAGATTTCAATTATAACAGAGATCTCATAAAATTTAATACTCCGACTCAAATTCCGATGAGATGTTAAAGATGCTATATTTTTCGTTAATGCCTTTCTATCTTATATTTTTGTTCTGCTATTTACAAACTGGCATGTCTAAAGGTTCCTAATTATAAACACAGAACTTTGAATACTTTCTGTATACTAAATCCCAGAAATGATCTAGTCAAAAGATATGTTTTAAATTACAATAATTTCTGTTTTAATTTTGATCCCTTTAGGGGGAAGAAAATAACTTTTCTTGAACTATTGAAACATAGCAATAGTTGGTGGGCAATTGTTGATTTTATGAGCTGTTAACCTTTATTTCTCGTTAATTAAGGTTTTACTCTTTCTGTTTTTAATAAAGTCATATTATTTACGAAATTTGTGCAGTTTTTGTGTAGTTGCCTTGTCAATGTTTTTGTGCCTTTTGTGTTGTTTTGGTGATGTGTATTATTGGTGACGATTCCAATCTAGCTCGTTTATTGTAAAACTACTGTTAATTTTATCTATATCCACCGAATTTAATTATCAGTAATATTGTCTTTCCTGTTGTGTAAACAGAGTTGTGTTGGCTACAATACTATGTATAGTTTTTTATTTTTTGGACACACAAGTTGCAGTCTTTTTAGGAGACAGTTTGTAAGCACGTTTTGTGATGTAGCCTCTTAGTTGTGCATAATATAAACCATACTTAATTACTGATCCAGTGGTATTATTTGTTTCCCTATGAATACTCTACTGTCCAATTGTCTGTTTTTTGTGTATTTGTCTTTTGTTTTGAGTTATTTTTTTATGGCTGTGTTAATGTTTGTGTGTGTGCATCACCCAGTTAATTGTTATCATGGTTAACTTAAAATAAATAAAGCCTCTGCCTCCACCACCACCACAAACATTAGCATAAAATATAATTTGGCGAAACTTCTCTTACCTCACAACTATAGGAGTTGATCTTACATCAGTTTTTTAATTTGTACAATTTTAAGAAAATTTTCTAGTTTTACCTCAAAACACCTACACCAAACTGACAAATTTCATTTGCACCCTCACAACCGCCTCCCCTAGATGTCAACTCTGGATCCGCGCCAGACCATTAGCCCAACTAGAAGAACTTACAAGTAGCAATTTACTCTCGATTCTGTCACTTTTACCACACAACAAGCAAAATTGTATTACTTACAAGGCTGACCGGAGAGAGTCTATAAAGCAAGGCACAAGTATACAGCCAAATCCAATTCCATGTACCACAAGTCCTAGTACAACCATCCACATGGCTCTGAAACACAAGTCACAAAACACTGATACAAAATTATGTACTCATACTTCATTCAACCAGCGAACTAAAGAGGTGAGATGAGAGGGGCCATAACCAATCCCAAAACCACCAAAAATGGTAATCAAGCAGAAGAAATAATTTTGCAAGATAGTTTGACTTAAATTATTTGGCACTTTTATGTATTTTACTGAAAAGGTAGTGTAATAGTCAAATACCAACATCGATTAACAAAATAACTACAATAGCATTTTTGTACATTTAATTTGTTCTAGTGGAGATATCATTTCCCAAACTGTTATTCAAAGATTGTTCATGGCATATTTTAAAATCACAGTTCTGAAAATTCTACGAAGAATATTCACCCATATTCACTCCTAACCCATCACCTAACCAAAATTGTTCTCTTTTTAACTTGGGTATAATGAGATACAGTAGTTTCAACAAAGTGTTTTGAGTACTAAATGTCAAGAGATTTACTGTACACTATGACCATAAAGCAATGTATATTTCCTGACAAATAAGTGGCCTTCTCTTCACATATCAAACACCTATCAAAGAACCTTGAATATTAAGTTGACATGTATTGCAGCTAAAGCTATCAATGTTATTGCATGTTCAGAATGAAAAGTTTTCTGCAAAATTGTGTATCTCTGAGTTTGGGAGCTCAAAACTTTATCTAGAAGTGGTCATTGGAGGGTTGTGGGGGCACGTCAACAAAAGGTGGGACCGGACAACCTAACGGCTCACATTCCCTGCTACCTGAGTCAGTGCCGCACAGGATTTGACAATGTGCAGAGCGAGGAAGAACTGGTGGAGCACTAGGATGGCGTTCCTGTGCAAGCTATGTAGGGCACGCAGCAGACTTGTGTTTTACAATGTGTACTGTGATTATATGTAGAATCATTTACCACAGTAAAATAGTAACATGTGCAGAAATCCAGTGATTGAACTTGCATCTATGGCAAACTCCACATTACCCATGCTAAAAATCAGCTCCGTTAGCAGGCAAAATCCCTTCGAATTAAAACACTGCATTATATGAACTTAGTAATAGGGCATGATTATTGGTACCTCAATATTCTACCCTCTGTACATGACTATAGGTAAAATCTAGATACCTTGTGCAACAGTGATTGATACAGTGGCAAAATGGAAATGTGAGGAGTATGTCAACCCAATCAGATAAGTAAAAACATTGGTGAATTTGGATTACTGTAGCAACTGGGATATAGTAAAAAAAAAAAATAATAACCACAAGGAGCTTTGTTGCAAACAGTGGCCTAAGACTTTTAATCAGTATAGGGAAGTGCTGTAAAAATGACATGTGCCACTTAAATGATTTATACTAAACATGATTACGACTCATCCTATCGTGTTATATTCTACCAGGAACTGCTACCATAGATGGCTACAGTATTGTTTACCATGGAGGGACAGTCACAGACACGTGGTATTTCCTGATTTTCCAGACTCAATTTCCTCTCACTACTCACATAGTATCTACGTATCCTGAGGAAGGGTCAAACCCAACATGTTATTCACGAGTGCACACAGGATCGCTTCAGCCTAGCTGGTGATTCTAGCACGTGAAATAAGCCTTGTTTCTGAGCGTCCGCAGAACACGTCAGACTCCCCAAAGCACCTGCTCGACCGTGTGCCGCCAAGCTTTCCGAAGAAGGCAGAGCGCCACCGAGCGCATGAGGCCATATAGCCGAGTACAAGGGTAGAGTCTCCCACCCCGCTCTCTCCAGCAGACGTCGCAGAGCAAGGTCACACCTCCCACTCCAGCCAAAGTGTGGGCCGGCCGAGCGCACAATATAAGGCAGTGCGTGGCCGAAGACGCCAGTTATCTCTAGTAGCTCGCCTCAGTACTTCTGTGCTGGGGCTATCTACTGGACCTTAGGCCCTCACAGTCCTCTCCAGGAACTCCAAGAGATCTTCAGCAACCACCAGTGGCTACAGCCACCAACGACGAGAGGCTTCTACCACTTCCTACCAAAAGCTCCAGAGGCTTATCTCAACAGCCACAAGAAGTTCCAGTGGCTCCTACCACAAGCGAGCAGCAGCCCCAGAGGCTGCCGTCAACAGCTACCACTAGCTCCAAGGGTTCTGCAGCATCTACCACCATCTCTTCAACAGTAAGCCTGCAGACACCAATACCACACTCTTTATTGTCGTTCCTTCTGGTTCGACAACCGCCACTACTTCCTGGTAATAGCAACTACACCCACTGCCATTTAAAGTAGAGGCATCATTTTTTCTTAAAGTTTCTTTGAGACATTCTGAGAGAGCAGCTGCGACTGAGTTGTTTTTATAGCCACAGAAGTTATTCTATACCAAGTTAGATTAGGAACAGGTCTCCTCCATCTGCTTACCATAAATTACTTCCGACCAAGTTTTGCTTGGTAGGAAATAGTATGTGTCACCTTGTTTATTGCTATGTAATAAATATGTATTCTTCCTATCCGAGTGTTGTTTATTCAAGAGGTGTATTTCCTACTCTCACCACAGGTCAACAAGCAGCCAGCCTGTCTAGTGCAGAACCCAGCATTCCAGCAGTCGACAGCAGCAGTAAGACACCAGGGCTTAGGGCGACCACCAGTGGCACCCACCCAACCAACCATGCCGTTAGAAAACAGGTTAAGAGTCAGATGGGCAAGGTAAGGAAGTCTAACCGAGTAAGTAAGGTGTGCTTGCAGTCCTAGACTGTATGTCAAGCCAGAAGCAAACTTGACGCACCGCACATAAACCAAGGCACCAGTATTCAGACAGTAACCTATAACCTTGGTCCAACGTGCCTGACCTAGCGCAACCAAAACCACATAGACCATGTCTCAGAACAGGCTTTAGAAAGCGACACGAGTCAAAGTGATTGCACCACACGTCAGAGAGGTACTTGCATTTGGAAACAATGCACTAGTTGCAGCCCATAAGTGTAAGATTTACTGCACAGAAAGACGTCTATTGTTTACAGAGGTGCAAAGGACATTATTACTGAATAACAATGGAGGACCATCATGTAAAGTGATAAATCACACACTGTATTTTGGTGATCCTATGGATGAAAGAGAGAGAAAGAGACAAGGAGAAAGAGAGAGATAGAGAAAAGGAGAAGGAGAAAGAGAAAGTATAAGGGGAGAAATTGGGAGAATGAGAGAGAAAGAAAGAAAAAGAAAGAGAGAATGTGTGTATTTATTTGTAAGTTTGAGGGGGGGGGGGGGGGGGGGTAAATGCCAAGTGAGCATTACTTCAGTGTTCTGCAGTCATATTCTGTTACCTCTGCAATGCACAAAATATGCAAACTAGTTGTTCCATTGCCTGTCTATAGACTCATCTGTGCACATCATACGTCACTTTACTTCTGATCAATCTCACACTTCAACTGCACTTGGTCTGTGGCACAAATACTTTGTGTGCTGAGGTCACTGGCATAAACAGCTGGTGGTAATGTGTTACAAGTTAGGTTAAAAAGCAAATAGATCTTTGACAGTGCCATTAATTAGTGTAAGCATGTATCCAGAAGTTTTTTTTGTGGTTTTCAGTAACGTTAAGCTACATTCCATATACAATTTACTGACACATGATGCCTCATTGGCAAGCACAACGTTAAGTAGGGTTTAGTTTTGCGGGGCGTTAAGTCAGGTGCACCCCTTCTGGTGGGGTTTACTGGTTTGTTCTAATCTTTACATGTCACAAGTGCTCATCCCGTGTAGAGAACTGACCTGGTAGCTTTGCGGCAGGGCACAAAGTTGGGTTCTGGCAGCGATATCATGCACTTTAAGCCGGATGCTTTCAGTGGTATACTTTCGCAACATATTCCTTCTGTATTTTACTTAGCCTTGAGAGTTTTGGTGAGACATGCATAAGCGACAGGTAATTGAATGTTCAGGCCCATGCCGGTGGGGGCAGAGCAACTGTCTCGAGGAGGAAGTATGCTCTAGGGATGGTTGGTAGCTGATCCAGCTGGTTGAGGTATTCTGTGATACAAGGGTGGATCTCCTGGTCCAGATGAATTGGGGGCCTCAAAAAAATCCATTGGAATGTCAGGCATGACAGGTACAAGAAGGTGGTGCCGGGCTTAAGCTTGTTCCTTGGGCGTGAGCTAGTTGATAGATGCGATGAGAGCGGGAGTCAGCCCTTGTTAATGTCCGGAGGCAGTCAGCGTCTGTTTAACATTTTTATGAGTGCCACAGCGGTGGGGGAAAGGCATTTAGGAAGAGAGAACACCCCTCATGTCTGTGAGAGAAACACAGGTAATGTGTACTCTACTTCATGTAGAGGCACATTAAGCATCTGCTCAGGGAGCGGTCACCCTCCTCACCATGTTTGGCGCATAAACGTGGTGAGCGCAGGGATTCAGGCCTCGCTATCAAGAGTTCCAGCACGTGGGTGTAGGTTCTGAGCTAAAGTCTTCCTAATTCAGGGAATGACCCCTCCGATACCTAAACGTGGTGGAGAGGGCGAGCACCAAACTGACAAGTTGCACTCGAAAACAGAGTACCTGGGTATGGGCTCTACCGTTCAGCCTACCGGGGTATGCTGAAAAGTTAGCCATAGCTAGCGTGCATGTGGGTTTGCGAAACTGTGTTTTGGCTTGAATGAGTATCTTTCCTGGTTCACCTGGGTTTCTCTCAACAGGGCGAGGTCAACTGGGCAAGGTGCAAAGACTACAAGAAAGGGGTACCCTTGAATAAGTTAAACAGTGATTATTCCTTATTACAGAAATAAACATGTCGCACTACGTCCTATGTTTATCAAGAGCTTAAGGAAGCTAATGCCTACATTAAAACAGGTAGAGACGACTTGTGTTTGAGCTAACAATGGGTGGTGGTAGACAAGTGTTGTGAAAATAAAATAACTAACTTGTGCTAACTCGCTATGCAATTGTTGCCCAGAAGTGGACGCAGTGTCTAGGTGTGTAGACGACATGGCGGTTTACTGGCCCAGCGAGTTGTGGTAGATACTGGGGGAGGCTGCTTAGTGGGAGGATACCATCGGAAGAAAGGGGAGTCAAACCCCAGAGTGAGGCAAAACGAGATTGTTTCCCGACCAGGGAGCTCCATCTTCCTCACAACTAAGGTTGTCAAGAGGCAGAATGCCAATTGTCCCAGGTTGTGGTGTGAAGATGGTTTAGACAATCATGGGGGTGGGGGTGGGGGTGGGGGTGGGGGTGGATAATTTGGCTGAAGAGATTGGGGCTATTCGAATGGGTTGCGTAGGCCGACGTGCAGGAAAGTAATTTTGGAGGATTATACTACGCAAGGCTTGGGGATTACCTTTGGCGGGAGTCGAACCCGAACATTCTTCCCTAAAGCCAACTTAATTAACCACGTGTTCAACTCATCCTTTGAAGGGTCTACCCTGGTTGGGGTAACGCTTGCTACCGGAGGTGAAGGCTCCGTCAGAGTAGGGTGAGTTCCATCCGGGTCGTATTCTGGCCAACAGGCTCCTAAATACTTATGTAAGGGTGACCAATGATCTAGGGGGACGAAAGGTGATATCGGCCAAGGTACTGACTCAGGTTCCGAAGGAGGAGGTTCAACCTCGCTCGTGGCATCATTTAGGGGGTTGGAAGTTAGAGCTCTCTATAAGGCACTATGTTCTCTACGTCGTCTACGACACTGAACCCCACACCCTTATGATGCATCTATTCTGTCCCCTGACCCTTCCTCAGATGTGCAGTCCTGGGGACGTGAGTTGTGTAGTCACACCCAAGGCCCTGACGTGTAGATGTGCAGTCCGGTATTGAGACATCACTGAAGGCAGGTGCGGAAACACCGGAAATCCAGGAGCAGCGGCATGTCTTGTGCGGACTAAGGCTTTCTGCCAGCTCCGTCTCCTGCAGAGTTTAGTGCACCTCATGACTAGTCTCCAGCAGGATTTAGTTATTGCACCTATAACAAGATTTATTAACGCACATGGAAATAATAAATTTACTAACGACCCAGGAATTAATGTTAAAATGAGAGTAAGCAAACAAATTTAATTCATGTCAATTTTATTAAGTTACTTAAGAAATGGGGAAACTCCTGGCTAATATAAACAAGATTAATTAACTAGCTAAATAGCAATTAAAATGTATTACATACTGGAACAGGCCAAGGTGAGTGGTAATTAATTAATACAAGTTAATAAAAAATGCAGAAATTATTCTACGTTTGAATTTACGTAATTTAAAGGGATTATCCAGAAGGGTAAATTAAGTCGCGACGACCTGCTACCGCAGAGTCATGGAAGTTGACTGGGGTACAGGGTGCAGGACGTTGGGTTACGTCTGGAGGTGAGCCGCCCTTACGGTCGCTGGTGCAGTTGTGGTCAAGCCTTCTCCAAGCTGCATGGATGGTGCAGGCTTCGCAATCTGCAGAGATGGTTTGAAGTCGTGTTGCAGGCTGAGGAGAGGAGAGAGGTCTTCTGCAGACCAGGGAGTGCTCACTGACCTACGCGACCGATGAGCCTGGCTTCTTTGCCAGGGCGTGCTCTTGGACTTCCTTATACGCTGAAAAATCCCTTGATTAGCAATCTTCCGGGGGTGCGGGGTAGAGTAGGTTCCAACACACGGGTAGGTTTATCAGGGTTGTGGCCGCGCTGCTCATTTCTTATCTACCCGTGTAGAAGCGACGAAAAATTAAAACACCTCTGAGGCTGGCGGGATGTGATGTCACAAGGTCGCAGGGGTGCTGCCATCTCGTGTGTTCGCTGGAATTTCTTCCACAGCTAAATGTAGGGTAGTGGTTCGTAAAGAATATTTTATTTATTTACAGGGGTGGCGCTTACATGCGGGATTCCCGGGGGGCCGTACATTCCATAATTTAACGTGTTAATCACTTTTACATATGAGGCTGTCCAACGTGTGGAGTATCTTTGCACGACACGTGAAATTACTTTGTCACTGTTACTGACTTGCCCCCCGAGCTCTCACTGGCTCAAGATAGGGTGAAGTCTCCCGTAGAAAGTGCATGTGCACTGCGCAGCATGTTGGCATGCATCAGCATTAAAAGGTAGCTCTACATCATAATGATACCATACCACATCCAGGTTAGAACATTACTATGGGTGTCTGGTGATTAATGGCCATACACATTTAATAGGAAAAGTACATGGATGGTTAATGTTACAAAACTATTTATATTGTACAGTTCACTTTGTTTGAAATATCATAATTGAATCATTTTTTGCAATATATCATAATTTAAACATTATATAACCATTTTTTGCAATATAATATTTTTTAATTATTATAAAGTAACAAATCATTCAAATATGCATCCAACAGTGCCACCAATCATAAAAATATAGGTATTTTTATAAGTGTAGCCAGTCTATTGTGATATAGACTAATTTGTTTAGTGACAGTCTTTCTTCAATGATAGAAAAGAAGTGAATTAAATTTGTAATTTTTATTTTATATTATACTCCACATTTTGCAAACATGAATCACATTCATAAACTGCATTCTGCTCACACACAACCAGAGCCCAATGTTTGTAATAAACAAAACACTATCACTTCACAAGCCACTATTTATCTTCCAGTAAAATATAACAAAGTATTATTTTCAACTGGTTCCCTTAAGCCATTACAAAATCTGTATAAACTCCACATGGTATATTTTAACAAAATACACAAGAAAAAAACACTGAGAATATATTAAGTATATTACACTTCCATACAAACTTTTAATTGTTATAACCATCCATATATGTATTTGCTGTTTGCATTTAGTAACATCCATCCATCTCTGTATCTAAGAATAGTCAACCCTTCATACTGACGCATTACGCATACTGACATATTTATTAAATACGACTTCATCTCATCTTCATGGATCATCATATCACCCCAGGAGGGGTTTGAAACCTATACCACAGTTTACATCCATTAGAGTTCAGTACGGGCCACCATGTATATTCCTCTGGGAATAAACACATGATCTTTCTTAATCTCCAAGTACTTATTTCTAGGATGACTGTGACTTCAATCTCAAATAAACGTCCACTACTAAGAAAATCAGAAGACAGTGTCATTGAGACCCTCTTTGCCAAACTTATAGTAAGACTGGGGCCTCCTTTAACCGGGTACACGTACGTCGCAAAACACACACATTAGATGGCCAACCATACTGTGGATCAGGTACACAGAGGTACCTAGTGCACATGTACGGTAGAGCCACAACCCCTAGAAACTCAATCCACAAGGTGGCTAGTCCGTCAGCCCAGCCAATTCACTTCATCCACCGCATTGTTATTTTTGCAGGTTAGAGCAATAAGTCTGAGACTGTGTGGCCTAGCCATGACTGAATGCACATATACCCAGGGCTTCTCATCGCCTGCTCCTCCTTAGCATGGTGGATCCTAGTACCTTCCTCTATGCCCTTCACCCATAAGAGTGGTGCAAAGTGGAGAGCTAAGAGGGCAGTCAAGCGATCTGCAACCTCATGTCAATTGCCCTCTGCCGTCTATTCCCATGGGAACAAGCTCAAGCCACCCGAAAACTGGACAGGTCTCACCTCCCACTTCCTCCACATTCCCTCTATCAACCACTCCACAGTAACTAACCCAGGCTTCGCAGGTAAACCAATGTCAGTGTGCCCACCAACAGTGCAGAGAACCACGCAACCCACACACAATTTTGTACCATGCCGCAAGGCTATATGCCCCAGTCTTTATCGCAGCTGGGAAACAATCAGCAGCTGGACACGTGTCGAGCTATAGTTATATAGTTACGTTCAAATGATTTTGGCTGCGTTAGATCAGGCACGTTGGTTTTGGCACTGGCTAGAAGTTAGAGATACAGTTATGACTAGCGACTCATGCTGGATGTGTCGGTTGGTGACTGGGTATGTAATTCTCCACTTTTGGAACAACAATAGGATTGGTTGGGACGATTATTGGTCTGGAGGTACCTGCCTTACCAAAGGTCTCTTCAGTCACTGAAGAAGATGGAGCTGACGATTGCTGACAGGAACAGGCAACTCTAGTTGGAGTGTGGTGGGTATTGGTACTGTGTGGACCAACACAGTATCGTTGATTCCACTCCACAGACACTTGGCTCCAGAACCAGGGGTTGGCTGCTCCGTACCTTTCCTCAGTACCGTTAAGTAGAGCATGCACCTCTGGGTGGTACTCTCAGGCTATGCAAATGTGTGCAGGGAAATAGGAATATGTAACGACTGAAGATGAAGGTCTCTCCAGAAGATGGGTGAGCTGAGCTCTGTCCCATTCTGTTTTCCTGCTAAGAGAAGGCGGGGCTAATATGCACGCTCACTTGGCAGCGATATAGGCCGCCTTTTCTTCTTCCCTCTGCGTGCCGTGCCTTTTCCAAAAGGCATAGAGGTTAGTTTGATACTTAAAGATATTTCCAGATAGTCATGAATTTGAGACAGATCCCTATATAGGTGTACTTCGAATAGTGGTTGCCGAGCTCTGTGCTCTAATCATTCCCCCGCCACTGGCACGCAGACCTAAAGCATTGAGCCGTATCAGCTGTCTTCCTACCTCTATTGGAAGAGTGTCGCAACAGGGGTTAGGCCTTCAGTCTCAAGCAAATGTCGCTTCCAGCACTGTAAGCGCTTCGGTGGAACTCAACTTGAGGCAACTGTCTTGCTCCTGTTGGATGAGTTGCTAGTGGTCAGGGCTCTACCGTTCTATCCCCTGTGGCATAGAACTGGCGGCCATAGAATGGTGTGTATGTTCAGACGTACATATTCCTGATGGGACTCCGCAGTCCTACCATGTGCTACCTCCTAACCAAGAAGAGAGTGAATATGGAAGTATCCTATGCTTGATAGTTGTAGGTGACCTGCTCCTAAACTAACCAAGATAACTAGTGGTGTTGATGGCTATTAAAATAACTCTGATCGCAGCTATTCTATCAAAGGTGTTTAGAAAACACGTTATATAAAATGCGTTACCACTACTTGAAGAGCAATGGGTGTAGTTGCCTCTGCCAGCAAGTATATGCGGCTGCTGATCCAGGAGGAACAGCAGTGGATGGTATGTTGAAGTCTGCTGGTGTTGAAGAAGAATAAGCATCTGGAAGATACTGGTGGTGGTTGACAATGAGCCTCTTGTAGCTAGTGGTCACTGCTGCAGAAGCCTCTAGTGAACGTCAATGAAACATCTGATAGCAGGTGGTGGAGGCTGCAGGAGCCTCTGGTAACGTCAATGGTAGAGCAGCTTCTGGTGGCTGCCAAAGACTATTGACAGTAGAAGGCCCCAGCACACAAAGTGTTAGAGCGAGCTATTGGAGAAAGAAATAACTCCAGAGCCCGAACGTGCATGGAATTATATAGTCCGCAGGACATGTGCAGTGCTGGGCTGCGGTGAGAGGTTGACGTCTCATGACATCCCTCTCATGCGAAGCTGGGGTGGGAGTAGCTACCTTCTGCCTGGCGCTCGGCTTCATGCATATTCGGCTGCGCTCGGTTTAGCCCCAAGGCAGGTGACTGCTTGTAGGCTCTCAGCACAAGGGGGAGGTGTGTGGCGTGTTCGCTGGTTTGCGCAACCTTATTTTCCACATGTTTAGAATTGCCCTTCAGGGTTGTGGAGATCTAAGAACACTCATGTAATCTGTTGCCGGGTTTGACTCCCCCTCGAGTTATGTGTAAATACGTGAGGCAGATGAGTCATCATTTACTAGTAGAACAGGAAAGTGGCACATATCAAGATAATAAGGCAATCCAGTAGAAAGCACGTGCCTCTGACTGACACAATAGAACCTTGTCTGTCCAAGACGTCGTCAGTCAATCTGACATCACACCTCAAGTGTTTTTGTAGCGCCCACTGTAGGACCACAGCGCTGTATTAGTTTGGTTAATACCCGGCTAATATGACCCCAAGAACCAGTACACTAGTCAGGAGTAAAACCAAAATCAGCCAGAGTTCTGGGAATCTGTAAACATCCCGTGGCACTCAATTATAACTAGCCGAGATGTCCGAATAAAATCTGAGCCCCTCTGATCAAGGCAAAGCTGCCACTGCAATAGACTAAGCCACTGACAGCCGAACCGAAAGGTCCAATATACCCACATGCCCCGGAGCGGGTGTGAATTTTATTTGTTTCATTAGTTCCACACAATGCCATAGTAGATACCACTACCTATGCTTCGGGTGGAATAACGAGTCCCAGTACACTGACGGGCTGGAATACCATTGTGACGAATGTCGGACCTGCCAGACTAAATACTGTAGCTGGCTTGCTTGTACTGGACAAGGGGTAAACACAGCAAGATGTATTATGTGTGCGCAAACGTTTCATCACATATGCATACTCTGGACGGACAAAAGGACCATGAGACCGGGCTTACTATACAGGTATGAGGTTTGCAGGCTTGCATCAGAATACACACCCAAACTATCTCGCCACTCACCTCAGCACAACGTCCACCTGAGATAGCAACAGGCCCCAATTACCAGAATTTTCAGAAAGACCCCACGAGGAACTGGTAGTATTTACTCAGGAAAGCGAAAGAAAGTTTAACGAAAGCAAAGTCCCAGTTAAACAATGGGTTGTTAAAACCTAAAAGCAGTTGAAAGAGAAGCTGCTAGACTGGTGGAACAAGTACGGAGAGTTCTTTACAGAATGAGGGCAACTTCATCCGTGCCAGTCCACCCAGTGTTCAGGCGAGGAAGTATTAGCACATTTGACTACTGAAATCCACAGCCGAACTCAGGCTGCCAAGGAAGAGGCCGGAATCTCTATCAGAAGAAAAGTGCTGATGTACCCCTGAATTTCCCCAAAGAGAACGAGGAACGCTGTGTCCGTAATATTACGCGTATGCTGCTACCATAATTACGAAATCTACTACAACTTCCCAGGCAGCAATCCATTGATGAATTAGTAGAGAGCTTGCGAGAAGGAGCTAAATTTGAAGATGTAGGCAATCCTAGACAAGACACGTATGAGTAAATGACAGGAAATAGTTAAGCTGCACAAGCTAAAAGGAAACACTCCTCCCTCCCCCTAACATGACTCATCCTAACTGCTGGTTCTATCCAGAATGGCACTTTAACTGGGACTGCCCAGTCAAGCAGGCAGGCACACAGGTGGCGAGCGGTGGAAGGGGGAACAAAACAGGTGCGCCTGAACTCCTGCAACACGGAATGGAAGTTACAGGGCCCAGCCAGACAGGAAATGCCAGAACCAGAGGTGCGAAGCAAGCCGCCGCCACCACCACCAGGAAACATGGGTCCTTCTCAAACATTAGCCAAAGAATAAAACCTACTGGAAGTCCTACACATTGAAGTTGAGATTAAATGACTTGGGCACTCACCCACTTAGACACTGCTGCTACAGGGAATTTCATACTAAGTAATTTTCTCACCTCTGCACGAGCTTCACTTTGCCCACAAACCCGCCTAGTACATATGACACAGCATAACCAGACCCTCAAAGTTGACGGCCGTACTACTCTAACTGTAGGGATATACCAGCAAATAAACTAGGCAGAATTCGTAGTCTCACCCGATATTACAGAGGAAGTAATTTTGGAGCAACCATGGCTACGCCAACAATAATCCATTATGGATAATGGTCAGCAATGTATCTATATTGAAGAAAAGCACAGGGTGACTTAACTGGGAATACAGCCCAGCTGCAGTGATCCCACCCCCGATGACACCTGAAGAATTTGATCACCAGCTAGCAGAACCAGAATTCGCCCAGTTGCGGCAGATACTGTTGACCACGCTGGAGTTTATAGCAAAGGAGGATCACTACGCCAGACGCATAGTATCCAACACAAGATTTGGCCCACCACTGACACACCCGTTGATAACAATCCCTACCGCATATCCACCAGGAGGCGATACCTCATTATGATGCAAGTTCATGCGATTAAAGAGCAGGGGATTGTGGAACCATCAGATTCGCCTTACAATTCCTGGGCCATTCTAGTCCCGAAGAAAGACAGGCAGCTGAGATTCTCGCACACTCCATGACATAGGAGAAGCCAAAATCTACAGTACCCTAGACATGCAGTCACGGTACTGGCAGATTTCAGTACATCTCAACCGCAGTAAATACACCGCCTTTATTACTACAGAGGGTGAAACCCTGCAATTCCGAGTAAAGCAGTTTGGACTGAAGAATGCCTCCTCCACCATCCAGGCGCTAATGTCCACAAGGTCCTAAGGGGCTTTACTAGCCAATTCTGTTTTGTATACCTCGATGACATAATTCTGTACTCAAATTCTTGGGAAGAGCATTGCGGACACCTCCAGAGAGTACTAGAAAGAGTTGAATTGCACGGCCTAACCTGTAAACTCTCCAAAACGTTTTTAGAAAAACTGCCATTGACTACCTAGTCACATAGTCACACCCAAGGCGAACTACCACAAGCTGCCTCAAGAGCCATAAAAGAAGCAGAACAACTAACCAATAAGTAACAGCTGTGCCGTTTTCTGGGTGTGTAACTGGATACGTGATTTCATACCAGACACTGTCTGAGAGATGGCACTGCTCAATCCCCTCCTAGAGAAGTAAACACATTGGCAGTGGGGAGAAGAACACCACAATGCATTTCAAAGTATGAAGCAAAGCTTCCAAAATACTGAACAACTCTTCAGACCACAAGGGGACAGCACCCATATATTGCAGACAGACGCCTGCCAGAACGGGCTGGGCACAGTACTATACCAAGAGGACTCCGGCGGGCAACAAAAAGTCGATGCCTATGCCAGTACCCGCCTGAACGCCACCGAGCAGACTTCAATGAACAAGAATGTCTCCTCGTAATAATGGCGGTGAGAAAATACTGGTACCACTTGGACGGAAGACACTTCATACTCTGAACGGACAGCAAAGCCCTCAAATGGCTACACGAGTCGAAGAATGCCAAAGCCAAGTTAGGATGACAGGAGACGTTTCTCACAGAGTTCAACTTTGAAGTACAACACTGCTCTGGCAAAACCAATGACCTTCCAGACGCATTATCCCACCAGCCGGCCATCGAGTGGGGCACCAAAGAGGACACTGAATGGGAAAGAATTACACCTCCTGTTCTCCCCCTAGAAGCCACGAAGAGCACATCCGTCTTATCCAGCTACAGCTCAGCAGTTATCAGATAAGTTATCACCAGCAGAAGGATATGGACATCCAGCGCCTTCTCAAGGACATGCTCCAGACGTATAACTACGAGCTGATATCTGGTCTCAAACCGGACAATCCGGAGCCCAGTGGAAGATCTGGATCCAACGTGACCTAAGGGCTTATTAGTGGTGACCGACCAGTTTTCCTGCTGGATAGAAGCCTTTCCGCTACCTAGTCAGGAAACCATAAACATAGTGAGAAAATTTGAGACTGAAATATTTCACCACTGGGGATATCCGCAAGCCATCTTCACCGACAATGGCACACAATTTACTAGCCACAAGTGGCAGACCACCTGCAACTCACGGGTGGGTAGACACATGGACGACAACCCATATAATCCACAAGCCAATCCCACTGAGCGGAGAAATCATGAGCTTAAGAAGAGTCTCTGTCTCAGTGTGGGAGAAGACCACCACCATTGGGGCAAGCACCTGCCTGATATTCTGTTCATCCTCAGGAGAAGAAACAACGAGGCAGTGAACACCAGCCCCAGCCAGCTCATACTGGGCTCTCTGCCACCCAGGTGGCTGACGGTGGGAACAAGCCCCCACCATGATTTCGCAACCATAAGACATCAAACTGGCCACCCTAGCTTGGACCACGAGGGGGCGCAACACCCAGGACCAGTACATCACCAGAAAATACCCACAGCCAAGTACAGGAGTAAGAAGCTTCTGGATGGGCGAAGCCATGCTACTATGCAGCCACCCTCTCAGCAAGGCTAAGGCACAATTCAGGGCAGGACTAGTAGACAAATGGGAAGAACCCTACACGGTTGTGGGATGTCAGGAAAACGTATACTGGGCAGAGGACTTATTCCAGCTAAAATCTGTTAAATGAAGTAAATAAAACCCAGACTTCAGCTGACGTGTGTGAGCGACAAGTTTCTTTATTCTAACAAAAGAAATAACACGGGGCATTCACCAGACACCGGTACAATACACATGACAACTTCCTCCTCAGGGAGTACAACCCAATAGTAAACCGCTTGCCCTACCAGTCTGCGTGCTAGAAAGAGACCGCGCTACTCCCACAAGAGGGAAAGTGACACGCCATGCACCGGAGCCAGAGCAGTGCACAGAAGAGGAGCATACAAAAGCCAACCCAGACTTTTCCAAGTGACAGTTCTACATCACTTGCAACCACAGCTTTCTACTAGATGAGTCTACATCACAACGAAAGGGTGGCTATTGGCGTGTGACGTATACTGACATTTCTTAAATACGACTTCAGCTCATCTTCACATGTCAGCACATCACACCAGGTGGGATTTGAACTCTGGACAGCTTGCTACCACCAGAGCCTACCAGCATGCCCCTAGGCACCCAGGGTCACTGCAGTGAAGACATTCTTCAACTTTATGTCAGATGTCACACCCCCCCCCCCCCTTTTCGCACGTGACAGAAGCCAACCAAGCAGCCCGGTGCTGCCCCTAAGCTCATATGAGCGATGCAACTCGCATACAAGAAAAACCCAACACTTCCGTTCCCCCCTCCCCCCCAGAGATAGCATCCTTCGCCGCTAAGGCAGGAGTTCCAGTCCAAACATACCTGACCAGCCGAAGGAAGCTGAAGAATGCTGAAGAGCCTGCAGCCGGCCGTCCATATAGGCAAGCGCACAATCCCCGAAACGCTAGTTCATACTCAGCAACTCACCCCACCACCTCGTGTGCTGGAGTTCTCTTGATTATACCACCTTCACGAAGGACCACTGCTACCTTCAAGACATCTTCCAGACCTTCGCCCAGTGACTTTTGAAGAAGTCTTCAGCCTCCTTTTACACTCACTACCACTTTGGTAGTGACACCCCAGTCCCCTCTGGACAACAATATTGAGTTAGTTAGGGTAAATTATTATCATAGCTACCTAGCAACATCTGATCTTGTCTATAGGCTATTCACGACGAACAGACTTTTCTGAAGGCTTGCTAAATTTCTATTTTTGGTTACTGATTATGTATCCTTCCGCTATACCTAAACATTACCATTTGACCTATATCAAATGGGTTGTTTACTGTTTACAGCTGTTCAAAGAATTCTGTTACAACTATGGAGGAAAAAACAGTAGTATTTAATCTCTTGTTATTGATATGTGTTGGGTTATTTCGTTAAAAGGACAGCCATAGTTACAATAAACATTAAAACGAAGGAGTAACCAGTCAAATGAAAAAGACAGGAATTTCAAGCATGCAACTCGTGTTGCTAATTTTTTTGCACGTAGCAACAACAAACTTAAAATATAATGTTGAATATGCACACAAATAGACCTACCATATATTTTTTCTGCTCATATTTGTTTGCAAAGGTATTTAGTTTTTACTAGGTTTATTTAATTAAGCCTACTTATTTACAATTTCTGGCTGGGCGTATGAATTTTTTGGGATCGTGGCAAATATTCAGATCACGAAAAAGTAAACATGTTACACAATTGTGTTTCAAACACCTAGGGCAAGTTACATTGTGATGAATAAACAGATATATAGTTAACTTCGTAATAAACATAGTTCACAGTTAAAACACACAGCGTTAACGACCGTGAAGCAGCCACACCTGCTTGTACATAGTGGTTAACGAAGCACTTAACAGTATATTTATTCCTGCAGTGGAAAAACAGATTTATCATGACATCGTAACTTGCCTAGGTAGGTTTAATAATAACAACATGTACACACTTGCAGAAATTTGAAGTATTTTTCGGAGCAAGCAAAATTAACAATTCATTGTGCTCACATCAACAAAACACAACGTCGTGTATCCACTGGCCATGTCTGCCAACCTAAACATTTGCAACTTTCCCGACATCACACCTAAGTATATTGAAATATGTATTCAAACATTAAAACCTCTTTGCAGTTGTGAATTACAAATTTAAAATTTATTATTTTGGTCTGTTAAGTATGAAATACAGTATGCTAACATTTTAAGCATGCATGTTTTTCTTCTACATAACGATGCAAAACTTCCCGGGAGGGGGGGGGGGGGGGGGGGGGGAGAGGAAAAGTGAGAGAGAGCGATAAGCGTCGTCCAGCCAACAGTTGCTTCCTCAATCGATAAAACTAGCACAGTGTCACTAGGGCCCTCGCACAATATTTTGCACTGTTATTTGAAACTGTAACAATGAAATATGTTGCCATCTGGGCTACTTAATTATGTAACTATTTCAATAGGCAACATTTAATTTACAAATAGCATCCAAAAAAAATTGGTTAAAATTATGTTTTAACTGTGAACTATTTTTTACCGGCCGTTGCCAACACATCGCTGCTCTCACTGTTTTTAATTTGTATTTAATATGAAATGAATATTTCAAGTTATAGAAGATATTAAGTTACAGTATCATTTATTCAAGAATACAGAACATTAAAGTAAATCACAGTGTTATATATTTGTGGAATACAAGTTACTGACAAAACAAGTTGACATGTTATGCCTGGGTTTTATTTCAAAGGTTTGTTTTCAAATGTCTATTACAGTCGTGAATGGTCTATAGTATAGACCCAGGTCCCCTTCATCTGGTATTACCATAGTTTACTTCCATTACAGTTCAGTACGGGCCACCATGTCTATTCCTTTGGGAATAAACATGTAATCTTGTCTAACCTCAGAGTACTTATTTATAGGGTGACTGTGACTTCAATCCCAAGTAGACGTCCACCTACTAAGGAAAAGCAAGAGACTGCATCATTGAAATCATCTTTGCAGAACCTAGAGTAGGACTGCAGGCTCCCTTAACTCTGTATGTATGTCGCAAAACACACACATTACTTGGCCACTCATACTGTGGACCAGGTACGCAAAGGTACATGCTGCACACGTATGGTAGAGCCACAACCACTAAAAACTCAATCCATGCGGTGGTTAGTCAGCCAGCCCTGCCAATTCACTAAATCTACTGTGTTATTTTCACTGGATGGAGTAATAAGACTGGTTCTGCCGGTCTGACCACTTTTGGAGCACACCCACGACGTGACTAGACAACCCATCATTCAAGCGCTTCATCCATTGCGTTATTTTCCCCAGTTGGAGGAATAGGTCTGAGTCTGTGTGGCCTGGCAATGACTGGCTACACATACCTAGGAATTCTCATCGCCTGCTCCTCCTTAGCATGGTGAATCCTATTACAGACCAGCCGTTTTAAGGAATTTTATCAGTTTTTAAGGATTTTTAACACACTGGCAAAAAAACTGCAGTTTTCCCCACTTTGCTCAGTGGCTGCAGCGTACATGCAACACTAGCACCCACAGCGATGTGTGTCGGTTTCACTGATACATTTGTTTGAAAATTCTTACAACAGAGGTGAATAACTAAGCGAAATATTTTGGACATATGCCATTGCTTCAATAATGTATGTCCAAAATATTTTGCTTAATTATTCACTGATGCGGGTATACAGTTAACTACATATTTCCGTTCCTGGCTGTATGATCATATGCAAAGACCAAGGCCATTATTGAAAAGAACCTTTGCAGCAAACTGCCGTTTTTACACATGCAATCCAGATTTGGTGACTGTGTTTTTCATTTGGCCTTGATATCACAATGGTGAGGAAACAAAAATTATCGCAGATACGTCGTTGTATAAAAGAAAGTATAAATGTGAGTGGAGAAAAGAATTACCATGGTTCGAACATTCCAAACCAAAACTACTACATTAAATATGTAAACAACTTTCATATCCACTTTTTTTTCTATAATTTACTATTTTTTTTTTAATTCCAAGGATTTCACAGTATTCCACACATTGATTCTAGAATTTTACAGGATTTTTATGTACAGGAACCAGGATTTCCACTTCAGGGCTGATGGCAGCCCTGTCCTTTTATTTTTCACTATACCCTTACCCGTAAGAGTGGTGCTAAGTGGAGAGATAAGAGGGTAGCTACTGCCTCTGAACCTAGCCAAGCAAACTGCAACCCAGTGTCTCAACTTCCCTCTGCAGTCTATCCCCATGGGAACGAGCTCAAGCCGCCCGACAACTGGAGAGGTCTCACCTCCCAGTCCCTCCACGTTCCCTCTTTCAGCCACTCCACAAGACCGCAGGCGAGCCACATCCTAACGTCATAAACATCCGCCAGGAACTTCCAGTACCACCAAGTATAGCCAATCAGTGGTTCAGACACACCAGGACCAACAGCCCACCTGAGGCACCAACCAGTTCAGCCAATTGCAGTACCACCACCACCCCCCAAGGACCAGGCCCAAGATCCAGCCAGCAGCAGCAGCCGAGCCAGAAACTAGCCCGGGCACCGAGCCTTGCAGGTAAACCAGTGTCTGTGTGCCCACCAACAGTGTGGAGAACCGCGCAACCCAAAACAATAAGGCAATCTAATAGATAGTCTGTGCCTCTGACTGGCAAAATAGAACCTTTTCTGACTGACGTCAGAGTCAGTCAAACAGACATCACGCGTCAATCTGATATGTAAAACACTTCTCCAGCAACCAATTTTGCACACTTTTTATTTGCACTACATCTGCTTCACTCCTCAGGCTGATGTAATTTTGGATGCAGAAACAAAACCTGATTTATCTGCCTACACTTGTTGGAAGTAACTATCATTTCAGACTGGTGTAACATTACATACGGTTGAAAGAGAGAACTTTTATACAGTTTGAGTGTGTGTGTAGCCTGTTTAGTTGAACGAAATAAACATGTGACTAACAGAGTGTAAGAACTCATTAAGGATTCATATCAGAGCAGTTGATGGCTTTTATTTTTATGAACGCTGGAAGCAGGTTATGCCACAAAAAATTATCTAAAAAACGTGTTTTAACAAAACATTCCTTTTTTGCTCAGATAAACATCCTTGAACAAATACTTCTCAAAAACATGTAAACAGCTGTAAGACAAAACAACACTTGTCATTTACTGATATTATTATGGAACAAACTAGAGCAAAAAGAATTAGTGACAGATGATACTCTGTATCACCAATAAATGGAAATATTTTTTAACATTACAGATCTTCAAATTCGTATTAAATAAATTTTGCCAAGAGTCAAATATACCAGTACAATTCCACTGATTATAACAATAAAATCCTAGGCTTCAAACCACCTGGGTTTCTGATACTCATAACCTGGGTTGAGATGGCCATTAAGCCATTATTAGTTTGTCTTCCTAGTCATGCACATGAACATGAACATGAACATGAGAACAAAATTTACTTTTGACAGTGAACATTAAGTCGGTGTATAGAAAAAAAAAAAAAAAAAATTCTCTTAAAGATTATATGTTGATGTATAATGTCTTTGCAACAATGGTATTTTACAGACTTCAGCTCATCAGTAAGCATAGCCATGCATCTGATTACATATTGTTGACCGCCACAAGACAAGAGTTTGCACTGTTCGCCACAGAAGAATGGGCGTTCCAACATTCAAATGTTATTATTCACCGGCCTACCGAGACTATGCAACAAAGGCAGCAAGTTACATTGCATGCTGCTAGATGGCTACACCATCTCTCTCAACTTCAAGCCGGCCGGTAACATCACAAGCCCATGCTATCGCCGCATCCCTCTCCACTTCGCAACCCTTCGCCCTCAAGCTCGCCAGCCAATGACAACAGAGGAAGTCTCCAGCAGAATATTAATAGCGGGTCGTGATGCTCGCTCAGGACCAGTCTTCAGTCTTCCACCGCACTCGCTGCCGGAACTGAGCAGCCTGCTCAGCTACGCTCCTAGATCTACCTTCCAACCTTCATTGCACTTTCAGTGCCAAAGGAAAACCTACTCCTTGGTCTCTACCGTGCTCTTAGCTCCAGAACCATCCTTTTAGACATGCTTAGTCTTCCTCGAAGATTACAAACCGCCATGTTGTCTACACACTTAGACACTGTGTCTACTTCTGGGCAACAATTGCATAGCGAGTTAGCACAAGTTAAAGTTATTTTATTTTCACAACGCTTGTCTACCACCACCCATTGTTAGCTCAGACACAAGTCATCTCTACCTGTTTTAATGTAGGCATTAGCTTCCTTAAGCTCTTGATAAACATAGGATGTAGTGCGACATGTTTATTTCTGTAATAAGGAATAAACACTGTTTAACTTATTCAAGGGTACCCCTTTCTTGTAGTCTTTGCACCTTGCCCAGTTGACCTCACCCTGTTGAGAGAAACCCAAGTGAACCACGAAAGATACTCATTCAAGCCAAAACACAGTTTCGCAAATCCACATGCACGCTAGCTATGGCTAACTTTTCAGCATACCCCGGTACGCTGAACGGTAGAGCCCACACCCAGGTACTCTGTTCTCGAGTACAACTTGTCAGTTTAGTGCTCACCCTCTCCACCGCGTTTAGGCACCGGTGGGATCATTCCCTGAGTTAGGAAGACTTTAGCTGAGAACCTACATCCACGTTCAGGAATTCTTGATAGCGAGGCCCTGAGCTCACTGCGCCCCAAACATGGTGAGGAGGGTGACTGCTCCCTGAGCAGATGCTTAACGTGGCTCTACACGAAGTAGAGTACACATTACCTGTGTTTCTCTCACAGATGTGAGGAGTGTTCTCTCTTCCTAAATGCCTTTCTTCCACTGCAGTGGCACTCGTGAAAAGGTTAAACAGGCGCTGACTGCCTCCAGGCATTTACAAGGGCTGATCCCTGCTCTCGTCGCACCAGCTCATGCCCAACAAACAAGCTTAAGCCTGGCGCCACCTTGTACCCATCACGCCGGGGATTCCAATGGATGTGTTTGAGGCCCCAACTAATTTGAACCAGAAGATCCACCCTTGGACCGCAGAATATCAACCAGCCGGATCGGCTGCCAACAATCCCTACAGCATATTTCCGCCTTGAGACAGTTGCTCTGCCCCCACCGGCATGAACACACATCAGGGTTTGAACAGTCAATTACCTGTCGCGCACGCACGTCCCACCAAAACTCTAAAGACTAGTTAAAATACAGAAGGAATAAGTTGCCCAGATATACCACTGAAAGCACCCAGTTTAAAGTGCAAGATATCACTGCCCAAACCCAACTTTGCACCCTGCTGCTAAGCTACCAGGTCTGTTCTCTACACGGGATGAGCACCCGTGCCACATAGAGACTAGAACAAACCAGTAAACCCCGCCAGAAGGGGTGCGCCTGACCTACCGCCTCGCAAAACCAAACCCTCCTCAATGAAGTGCTTGCCAATCTTCCGAGGCATCACGCATCAATAAATATCAGCAATTCCTAATAGTCATACTCGTGTCCTTTTTCATACAAGTTTTTTAATATGTACTAACAATTCTTCAACTATTATTTGATTTATTTGTATACAAATTTATTTACATGTCTACAACTTGAAATTTTCTTAAAATAAAGCAGCACTCTTGTTCACTGTAAACAACTGCTCAATTGAAGTGTATCATTATAACTAAGAAACAAGAGGATAGTAGGTATACAAAAAATATTTAACTTTTGTGTGGTTTTTGTTTCTGGTAACTAATACAATCTTTACCAGAAAAAATACTGTAAAACTGAGAAATAAAATAGTATGTAAACTATGAATATGTATCAAGCTTTCAATAAAAAGAGTAAATTTGATTTGTTACTCCATAAAATCTAGTATTCATATTGTAACAAGAAAACCAATTGTGTATGAGAAATATTTTTCCAAATTAACTTTCAATGAATTATAATTAAATTGTTTTTTTTCTAGTTCATTTTTATCATTACACCTACACTGTGCAAGACTGCATAATTAAAATATAATAAACACTTGAACTTACGTTCCAAAAGGAAATGCAGGAAATGGCCCCACGAGGATGTAACTGAGTATTATGAGGAAACTGCCTATACTGATGAACTTCTTAGGGTAGATCTTTGTGTCGCAGAGCCGTCCAATCACAGGTGCAGAAAATGTATACAGAGCACCACTTATCACAATGACTAGCCCCATCACTAAAGGTGACATTTCAAACTGAAAGCAAACATTGGCACTGAAATATCATTTCCTGTAGGTACCAATACGTATGTACTCTTTATTCACTAATTTACCATTTTTATTTCCTGGTTGCTTAACAATAAAGAAAAGTAATAAGCATACAGTCAAAACTCAAAATTATGACCATTCACTTTTCCCAGGAAAATAGGCACTACTTCTGAGGAGTTTTCATTTAATTTTGGATATATTCTAACTCACATCTGCCACCTATATGCTAAATTTACATTAAAATTTTACTTTCGCTTTTTTTGCACAGTTTTAGTGGCAAAATTACACGTCATACTTGTTAGATACAGTCAAACGTTCCAGTTAATTGACTTGTAAGATCTACACACTCTTAAGATAAAATTTGACTAATTTTAATTATCTTTGACCTTCAAAATTTCAAAAACTGCATTCATGTTCAATTGTTTGTAGAGTAAAAAAAACTTATTTTAATGGAATATTAATTTATTTCAATATTTTGAAGTCATCCAGAGAAATTATACCTTACATGAACATATAGGCCCTCCCCTTGTTGCTAAAAAATAGTCTAAACACAGTGGGCCGAGCAGCTTTTAGCGAGCAGAAGCTACATTTTCACTGGCCTCTTGCCGAAAAATTAGTTGATTTATTATTTTAATGTTAACTTATTATCACAGTTCCATAACCCGGTCCTTTGCTGGATTTATATACACTGAATTTAAAGGTGGTGAAAGGTAGATGTGCTAATGCAGCTACAATTAGCATGACTCCCTTTGCTGTCACTCAGAAAAAGCGGTGTCCCAATCTTGCCAACCAAGGTAATGGATGAGGAGAAGATGGCTGGCCTGCCCTCTTTCCACAGACAATGAGAGGCGCACGTACACCTTACCCAATCTATACTGTGTTCAGCCTCGTCAATTGCCATGCATAAGCCTTGCCTTCCATTCCCCACATACAGATAGAATCTACATGTAGGCTCATATTGGTAGCGACTAGAGCATGAAACAAACTGTCCCTCTTGTATATGTAATTGTTCCTGGTGTTATCAGAATATTTTACCACCTATTATTAATCATCTAGTATTTGCTTTCAGTAAGTAATGTTGATTGTAGGTGCCTTTTCAGTACGTCTACAGTGGTCATACCGCTTTGTAAAAAAGCCTTATCTGCCATTGAAGTAAAGCAAAATTTTATATTCCCAAGTTTAAGTTCGTTGGTTTCTGGAAACATTAATGATTCTGCAAAGAATTTATTTTGTATCAATGACAAACGTGATTTTAGAGAAGTAATTGTCCACACATTTTCACACAACATGAGTTCAGGAGATATTAGGATTACAGTCAGTCAGTTTATGTGTTTCATAAATAATGTATTTAAAAACAATTATGGGTTTAGAATGTTTGAAATGTGCATGGCCCAACAAATATGCCCTTTCAACACCGATTTATAGTGCAAGAATAACATTTTATTTTATGGAAAATACGAGTTTGAGGTGTAGAGTTAACGCTGCTAAAAATGTTTTACATACTTTACTCTCGCATCTGTATGAAAAGCAGCATACTTCATTTTTTTTTCTCCTAAGTTTTTATAATTTTAATGTTATTTCCATACAAAACAAAATTTTTCATTGCTCCACCAAAACAATATGCAATAAAAAGTGATAAATGCCTCTTAAGAGAAGATCCAAAAAAGTAATGCCATCTCATGAAAGATTATAAATTAAAGTCCTCCCTCCTTCCTTTTTTCCATTAAACAAACTAAACTCGGCCCCACCTATAATATCCTACACGAGTAGCAGATTGAAGTTAGCTGATGTAACCTTTTAGTGCCTGCCATGAAATAAAATTGAAGTTAAAAGGTGAGAAAAATTGTGAATTTGCTTCATAACAATTGTTTACATTTTCCTTCATTGACATAACAGCTCAGATGGCAAGATTTGTGAAATTGCTACTTACATTTTACAATGAATAAAATATTTGTCTTTTGACGGTAATGTGAATTCACATCTGCAGTTCTAAAAAATAATTTTAACCAGAACACACCTACCATTTAAGTATTCTTTCTTAAATGAATAACATCTTATTTACTAGCAAACAGCAAACAAAACGTCAGGTGCAGCTCCTTATGATAATTTGCAGTCTCATTTTTATGCTAAGTTTGATGGTAGTGTGGTCATATCTGCAGTTCTGATGAATAATTTTGATGCATGATGTCTTTTCTACTTAGATTAACTTCTACTCATCAATGCAAACAACTTAGCCACATGTCCCAACAAGTTTGATTGACAGTACAATCTACCTGATATCAATAACTTGTACTGTTTACCCATAGTAAAAGATACACGCTCGCATGAACAAATTTTACTGTTCACTGGCCGAGCCACCAAGATGATGCTTCAAGGTCACCTAGTACTGTGTGCACTGAGGGACGACACCACTAGTATGAATCGCTGATAGATGCAACAGCTGGAACTTCGGCCGGCCGGTACCATCACATGCCCAGAAGATCTAATGCAGACACCCCTTTCACCTGGCGAAGGGCAAGCCAGGAAGAGTATAAATACCAAGGTAAGGCCCTTGGAACACCAGTCTGTCCTATTCCTTCACCATGCTTTTAGTGCCAAAGAAGTCTGTCCTGTTCCTTCACCACACTCTTGGTGCCGAAAGAAACTACCAGCTCTTGCCTGGTCTTCACTGCGCTCTTGGTGCCGAAGCCCAGGTCTTGAGATCACCGTCATCGCAGTCTAAGACAACCGTCAGAAATCTACGTTTAAGGTGTCAAACACTTAAACACAGTTCGGTCCCTTCAGGACAAACACTGTATCATTAGTTAAAATTGAGTTATTTTCATAGCCACTTTGCCCCACCTACCCCATTAACTTGAAAACGGGTCGCCTTCAACTGCCTAGCATAGCAAGCGCGTAAGTTAATCTCTTGTTGATAGGAGGTAGTAAAAACCCGCCTGTATTTCCATACAGAAATAAACAAGTTTATCACACTTAGGATATTATTCCCATAGTATTAGAACCTTTCCCAGTAAACATCAGGTCCATCAAGGGACAGCAGGAGAACAGAAATTTTATTCTAATCCAGTTTGCCAATAGCAACATAGGAATGTGAGTTTCCCTTCAGGAAACTCATATATCAAACGCACACCTAAACCTTGGATGGCCACCCTTTCTATGTACCATGATATATAGAACTGCAGAGTCCTGACACTATAGTTGGACAAAAAACAAAGTACCCATTTCCATTTTTGTTCTGTGCAGTGGTAGCCTTCCCCTACTTCGGCAAGGCGGGAGAGGTGGAAAACCGTGTCACGGCGTTCGAGTCCATATTACACGAGCAGAAGTGCATCTTGAGAATTTTATTTCACAGCTTGCTCATCACGTAAATGTACCTGTATTTCAATTTTTTACTGTACCAATCGGAGCCAGCATATCTAACATTTAATTTGTAATGACACATGACACTTTTTGAATGTTATCGTAACGACTTCAGCTCCATCCCTAAGGTCCCTTTCACAGAGTTTGAAGGTTAAACTTATTACAGTAGGAAGTAAGATTGTACTGTCTGCATCGCAGATTGTTTTATTCACCAGCCCAACATAATCATGCTTAGGACAAGCTAATTCATTTACTCCCCGCTAGATTGCTCTAGTAGTATTATCGCTTGTCTTGTTTCGCATCCCTGACAGCCGGCCGGTGACGTCATAGAGGCTAGTCATGCATTTGCATCACCCCACTCAGCGACTATCCCTCGCCCTAGTGGTAACAGCCAATGAGAGTTGGGCACCGGTCCATGATTAGTATAAAAGCTGAGACGGCCCACGTCTCAAGGGCCATACTTAGTTTCTAGTGCCAGCCGCTCAGATCCAACCAGTGTGTTCACTAGCAGTGTCCAGCACACGTTGTTCAGGCACACCCCTTTCTTTTAATGCTAATTTTTGTATTGTTACCGCAGTTCTAGCACACGTTGCTCAGAACATTCCTCTGGTACATCAAGCAAGCTTGCGGTAGGGTAGGCTACGCCACTTAGGAGATATCCGCTAGGCACCCTTTAGTCCTACACCCCCCTGCAGTTACGCTCGTAGCTACAGTGGATCCTATCCTCAGTCTTTCTTAAGACTACTATCCTGTAACATACCCGCTTAGTTTCCAAGCCCGTGTCAGCGATCACGTGACTACATTCCTGCAGCACACACGCCAACAATTCAAAAGTCTATTCTCTAGTAATACTCGCCACTCATGCCCTTTTCTTGTTGTCGGTTGCCTATACCAGCCTAACAGAACTTTAGCTTTTGAGGTTTGAAAATCCTGCGACGCTGGTTCGAAGCTAGAGTGCTTTCACATTTTTACTTTTACGGAAAATAAAATGTGAGTGGTTCTTAAATTGAGTATCATCCTTTTAGTCTAGTACCTTGTAGTTACCCTTGAAATGTATTTGCAGGTAATCACAGGATCTACTCATTTGAGCCAAAACCATATACTTTCTATACAGTCTAAGCACTAGACAGACCGCCCTTCCCAGCAATCTTTGGATTGAAGGAAAGGAGTAGCCCTAAAGAGTATTGTCTAGAAACCAGCTTGTTGACTTGGTGTTCACAATCTCTTTGGAGCAGCCCCGCTGTGGAGTTTGTCCCCCCTAAGTTGAGAAGACTGTAACCAGACCACATAACTTTGCAGTGACACACATAACTTCAGTACAGTTTGGTTAGTGGTAAATCTCCACCTCTCGATGCCTTTCACCCAAAGGAAAGGGCTCAAGGAAAGGGTAAAAGCAACACTCACTGCATCAGGTTGAGCGCATGAGTTTCAACCCTTTTTAGTAAAACAGAAAGCTAGTCTACCTCCACGAGCGCAGGCGCAAGCAATCAGACACTTTCAAGAACCAAGCGAGGTACCAGTGCCGCAGCATCTCTAAACACCCCCAGTACGGTTTGGACCTCCAGCCTAACACGAGTGGATACTGGAATATCTGTGACGACCTGAACAAGCGCCGACACACATTGTTGCACAACTTACCCCAGCTATATTGCATCCAACACCACAGTACAAGACTCCAGAATTACCTGCACCTCAAACCACACAGAGTAACACTACACCCCAGTCAATTTCTGCTGTACTGAAATGTCGCCCAGGTTACCTTCCACCAGTTGTACCAACCAAACATTGAGTTGTACTAATCACCCGAGATTTTGTGCCCTGTTGAGTAGCCACGCGGCCTGTTCTGTATACGGGAAAGGTACCCGTATCCTCCCAGAACTGAACCCCAGTATTAGAGAAGAGCCTGACTCAACTCCTTGACAAAGATAACCCACAGTACAATATAAACGCAGCATCTCAAACAATTACAAAACAAAACTAACAAATAGGTATTAATGTAAATAACAAACACAAATGACTCATTCAGATTCAGAGTGTGTGTCACATGCAGAATCTTCATCAGTTGAATCTCCATCTCCAATGTTTATTATTATCCTATCAATTTTGATGTCTAGTAAGCCATCATTCTTCAAATTTCTTTTTATCATTGAGGGATGAAGAAACATCCTCGCGAACATTCCTTTTAATATCCGCCCATACTAGCTAAATTGGGTTCAGATACATGTGATATGGAGTTAGACGAATGACCATGATCATGTGCATTTATTAATTCATCAATTAAATTTTTTTTTTGCGTTTTGTGTACTTTTGATCAAAAGCTAGAGATTCGCTAGTCATTTGTGGAGCAAATCCGACATTGTTATTTGTCAACCAATTTTGAATGTTTTGTTTTAAAAAGGATGATGTTTGCTTTTTATTTAGTTTTTCACTATGGTAGCTTGCATTGTCTAATACGATGACAGTTTTTAGATAAATTTAGTAGTAATTTATTTTTTATCCACATAGAAAAATTGTCGTAGTTGATATCATGATACTCTCCAGACTTTCATTTTGATCTGAAAATATGCTAACCATTTGCAACAAACCCTTCCTCTCCACCAGTATGCACAATAATTAATCGTGGACCTTTCCCAATTGATTCTGTGACACCTATTTCTGTATCCAATTGCCAGCAAGAACTTGGGCTGTTGGTAGCATGAACATATGTTTCATCAACATAAACTATGCTCTATGATCCTACCAGCCTGCCGATATTCGTATCGTCCTCTAGATAGCACCCCCTCCAAGCTGTTACATCAGGCTTTTCAATTAAAATTTCGCAAGTATTGCGTGCTACAATTTACAATACCGTCTTCAAGCAGAGCCTTATTCGACTATTTCAATGATGGTACAGTTTTCCGCACTGTGTAGAATTCATGTATTTTTCTCCGCACAGCACCGCATGTAAAATCGTGTATTTCGTTAACTTTCTTGTGCTCTGTTTTCTTCCATTTAGGTATTAAAAACATAAAATATTTTTTATTGTTTACCTTACCCTCTGCCACAATTTGTTTAAATGTTGACTCTGAAACCCCAGTTGCAGTACGTGTTGCTTTGACGATGCTGTACGTCAGTTTGTATGTATTTCTTTGTTCACTGAGATGCTTTGCAACACAATATCGTGTGCTTGTCCAAGCAGTGGTGTACCAGACTTAATACGCAACTTAAATCACAACATGGCGGTAAGTCATACCATGTAACTCGGGCCACCCAACCACCGTGCCAGAGCGATCCCGCAGTGCCGCTAGCTGTGCTATGCCTATCCCCTAAACTACCTCAAGTGCTCATAATTTGACTGCCCGTTGACACTGGCCTCTTGTCCCACTATAGGTACTCATCCTCTTGAGGTTGGACTTTCAGTTTAGGTGGTGCTCCTTCCACCGCGCTCCTGGTACCGGAGAGGGTATTTTCCTAGATCTAGGGGCCTGACTCTCCAGAGGAACTCACCCATACATCGTAATCGTCACCAGTGTAAACTGATTCTCAGTATCCACCACACTTTTGGTGCTGGATACTGGAATGGGGGGGGGGGGGGACAGCTAGCAGGTCGATACGGTGCATAGAAGTACACGTAAGTAGGGATGAATGTCACCTGCTTCACCTCCGTGGGACTTAGATTAGAGAGTCTATTCCTCATGCCCTACTCCTGTCAGAGTGATATCTGTAAGAGGGTTAAAAAGACCAACACTATCTCTAAATACCAACAAGAGCTTAGCTCCCACCCCACTGACCTTGACCACTTCAGTCCACGTGAGAGCTCAAGTAATCCGCCATCTAGAGAAATCAGCATCACCCGCACTAGAACTGTTCACACTGCCAGTAAAACTAGTAGGAGTAACTGACCCCATACTTCTAGCATATTTGAGTGGAGAAGAGACCAGATACGGTATAGCCAACCCATGGATTAGGGGGTTCCAGCTCGCTGAGACAACTACCAATGCCGACAACCAGCTGATCACCTGTGCACCAGATCCTGGTGCCAGCCCTAGCAGGTCCAGCAGCCTTCCCAGGCCTGTAGTCCCCCAGATATACCCGTGAGAGTGGTTCCACCGAAATGTAAACTTGTGCTTGCCATCTCTGACTTTGTACCCTGCGAGAAAGCACCACGACCAGTCCTCTACATTGGTCGGGCTCCTGTTCTGCACTGTGAATAGAATTCAAACTCACCCCTGGTGTGTGTGTGTTCTCACACCAACCAAAACACTTGGGGCCGTGATGTACCTCCTTTGCCAATAGGAAGTCACGCATCAATTTTAATAAAAGGACTCCTCCATTTAAAAATATTATCTTAGAAACCCAGAAATAATACGACTCTGAATATAATTTGACCCCCAATTTTAAGGTTTGAGTTCAGGAAAAAACTTTAACATGGGTAAAAGTCAAAAGTTTCATTAACTTAAACCTTTTTTAAAAAAAATAAAGCAGTAAATTTGAATAACTCACCCCAAGTGAAAAGACCACAGTCTGCAAAACAATAAACAAAATTTTGAATCTTATTTACAGAAACACTGTCGGGGCAGGTTCTTATTTTGGTGATGTCAGCACTCAATTATGCTTTTTTTGATAAACTTTACAACACAATTTTCAATTTCTGGAAATGTTCCTTTCTTCAGACCTCTGAAGGCTTTTCACAAAAATTCAAATTTTTCAGCAATGGTAAATCTGCTTTCCAGTTCCGAACGTTTGCCTGGCTAACACCAAATTTCTGTGCAGCCTCACAGTTGTATTTGCTTGGCATGATTTGTAACTATTATTTTAAAGTTTGTTTACAAGCTACATCACAATCCTTTCTACACAGTTTTTGCTGTACTGCCTCCCTTTTCTACAGAATCCATTTTACTTAACAAAATTTCTTTCTATTGAAAACTGCAACAAGACAATACAAAACGTGCACAAGCTACTGGTTCCGAGACCAGTAATCAACATTTTGTATGGTTATGCCATTCCAAAAACATTTACCCAGCGATGAGCAAATATTTTAAGTCTGCAATTATAATTGGATCCTAGCATTTTGAGTTCTCTGATTTTGAAAAAAAACTATAGAATTATTTTTACATTTTTATGGTATTTTGTGAATGAATAACGTAAACTGTAAACAAAACATCTCTGGCGCTGCATCGTAGGCAGATTCGCTGCTCCAGTTTTATGCAGAATTCTGACGCTAATATGTGATCATGTCTGCGGATTTGAGGCTCTTTTAGATTGTAAATATTGATACTCCCCCTCTATCAGATGAACAAAAATAATCCTAATTTCCCTTCCTCCTCTTGCAGTCTCATGGAAATTTTTTGGCTTCAGATTTTTATCTATGAATAACGTTTAGTGGCACCTTTGTGGCCAGGCAAGCTAGGAATATTGGTGTCCTAATATCGAATTATCAGAAAAAAGGTTTAAAAACACAAATAATTGTAGGTTTTATTTGTAATATGCACAAAGTTATTGCCTCGCTTGTTGTCTTAGTAACTTTCAAGTATGGAAAAAAAAAAACTGTACCTGGCTCATTATCAGCCAATTCAATCATGAAATGATGTGGCCTCTTATCGTTAATAATTCAGGTAGAATTCCAGTAGTCTTCTCCAGGTAGAACGGTCTTGGGAGATTCTCTGCCAATTAACTCCAGCAACCCTGTGTATGTCTTTGTCCCAACAGTCTGGTGGTCTTCCTCTTGGTCTACAATGATTTCTTGGACTCCATTTCTATGCAGTTTTTGTCCTCCTTTCATCTTTCGCCCCATGGCCGGCCCATTGCCACTTCAACATAGCTGTCTTCTCCAAGATGTCTGACTTTAGTAACTGATCTGATGTCTGTTGCATTTTTCCTGTCTTTTCTAGTAAAATCCAGCATTGACCTTTCTCTGAATATAAACTTTTAATTAATCTACTTGTTCACAGCCCATACCAAAGAAAGATGGTCTTTATTTCTATTTTCAGCAATTCAGTTTATTGTTTTTATTATATTATACCAGGCAGGCAGGTGTGCTTGGGTGAATTTTATATCAGAGAAGGGACAGACAGTCATGTGTGAGCAGGTCTATTTTTTGAACTTTCCCTCTTTGGAGTTGTACAGGAGTGGCAAATAGAATCGCAACATTTAGCAGCCAAAGTAAATGCAACAAATTTAGTTTTTTCTTACTTTTTTAAGATTTTTCAATTTTATAAACAAATTTTTCACGGTTTTAAAAAAATTGACTTTTCTTTGAAGGAATTGTTATTGCCAGGGTCATTTTGTTGAGATTTTACTGTAACTTGTTATTCTAAGCACCAAAAACCATTCATCAGTCTCTACCATACATAGGTCTTTAACAAAGCTGACATTAAAACTGACAGAATTGCATTTTATAATCTCTATTTTGATTGTTTTCTTTTTGTTATTCAGTGTATAATGTCAGTGCACACCTACTTGCAAGTGTCCTAAGTCAGCCAAATGCATGTCTGTTGCTATGTGCCTTTCAACATGGCACAAAGCTGTGTGTTTAAAAAAGCACGAAGGGTACTTTAGAACTGAGAGACGAGACTTCTTACGAGAGGAGAAATGTTCAACAATCCATGTGGGAGAACAAGTCGCTAAGACAAATGCAAACAATAGGAAAAGGTTGCAGGGCACTCCCAACTCAGAGTACGTGTATAATATTTATATCTGTGATTATGATGTTTGGTTTTGTTCTTTGAATAATTTTAGCAATGGGGCACGTAACTGAATGAAAAGTTATTGTGAATATGTTTGCAAAAAACTCTTTAAGTATGACATAAAAACAAGGCACAATAATTTGCTGTCAACAGATAATTGAAACATTAAAATAAACTACAAGGAGTAAAATCTGATTTTTTACAAATAAATTATGGAAAAACAGGTTCAGTAATAAAATATATAAACAATAAAGGCAGTATGCACACATGCAAACAAAAATCCTGGATGACACAATAAACACAACTCAAGTGAACAATGAGATGAAGATGGACATATATTAAGAAAACTGGATGAACACAGTCAGTAAAGAAAATAAGTTTTTCTTGGCAAACCACTTGCAACATTTCAGGACCTCGCATCCGTTATCTTCAGACTGAATTAAGTCTTTAAAAAATTAACAAGGAATTTATATAGGCCTGGCCCCCTCTTCTTGCACACTTGGTAACATTTGAAAACTCTCCTGATAGGCTGCAAGTATCAGTCAGTATTATAGGCTACTCTATGTAAGTGGTGATAGTTTTGCAGTGATTCTATAATGCAAGTTTGTTTCTGTTTGAGAGGGCCATGAATATGGAGGATGAGAACAGGACCAGAGACTATTGCTGAAATAGGAGTGTACAGCACAGTCCACCTGAGCAGGTTGATAAAAATACCTTTACATATTTACAATAGTAGTACCGTGTTAGGGAATGGAATGGAGAGGTTAGGGAAGCACTAAACAATGGTGTCTTGAAAACCAATGAGGTTTAATTGGGGTAACAATAGAGCAGCGTCGGAATGCAAGGGTAGGGGGACGGGAAAGCCTTGAGGAAACCAGCCAACCATCAGTGTCATCCAGCACAATTCCCATATGCAAAAATCCAGAAGTGACCCCACCAGGAATCGAACCCAATTCACCTTGGTGGAAGGCTAGTTCTCTAACCATTGCACCACCGTGACCCCAGTATGGTATTAGACATGTAAATACTAATTTTTTGCCAACTTTACCACGAGTATTTCAGTTATTACTCATGTTAAAATGGACATGCAGTTATAAGCAATGATTTTTTTTCAAATGTTAATTTCCAAAGTGCTCAATTAACAGTGAACAGCCTCACAGTTCTCTGGTTTTGATATCTCCTAGATCGCACAGTGTGAATGTTGTTCAATTTTAAATATTTCAATAGTGAATCTGTCAAAATAGGCACTTTATATTTGGTTGTTATTTTATTTATTAATTTGTTGTATTCCTTGCAATGTAAACATAACTGGCCTGTAACACTTATTTACACCTCATGGCACGCTTCCATTTTTACAACTAGCTACAGCAGGGCCACCAGCCTGACAATTTAAAATGTACCAAGTTAACACACATATACCACACTCCTCCCCACTTATTAGGAATATCACAAAGACAGTATATGTAAGAACAATTAACAGTTATAAATCAAATACTTTCTTGAGAGTCCTTTTACATTTAGGATATCTTGGTTCATTTTTATCCATTGCCACTGAGTCTCACACAAAACCTCATATACCCTCTTCGGGATTTGCCTCCTCACATGCAAAACATTTGAAACCTTCTTCTGGCTCCTTGCTTGGCCTATCCTTGTCCTGAGTGTTGCTGTTGAGGCTCTCAGTAGCATAGGCATCCCAGGGTCTCCTGGAAACTGACTTGCTTTTTCCTTACTGACCTGGGCACTGCTAGCTTCTACTGCATCTGGAGCACATTCCAAAGGGCAAGAACAAAGGTGATCCAGGTGACAGTGCTAGGTGCTACCATCAGCTGCCTGCACCATGTAAGTGAGGGGGCCAAACTTTGGAATGACTACTCCTTTCCCCCATTTTTTCCCCCTTCAAATGTGTACACTGTGAATCCCACTTGATCGTTCACAGCAAAGGACTTAGCTTGGCGATCAGAGTTGGAAATCACAGGACCTACTTGATGGGCAACAACAATCACAGACACTGATGGTGAAAGCAATGAAAGTCTATTGCGGATGACCCTGCCAAACATAAGGCTACCCGGTGAATCTCCTGTGACTGTATATGGCATTATACAGTAATTCATGAGTAACGAGCGTAGCGCAACATTCTGGGAAACACTGGACTGAACTAAAGCCTTTAGCTTGCATTTCAGAGATTTCACCACATTTTCTGCAAGGCCATTACTGGCCAGTTGGTAGGGTGGTGAAAAGGTGTGCTTGATAGCACTGGTTTTACATAACTGGTCAAATTTTTCAGATGAAAAGTGAACCCCATTGTTAGAAACAAGTTGTTTGGAAAGACCATAAATTGAAAACCACCAACGTAGTTTGGTTATGACAGCATTGGAAGTGACACTGGAAAGCACACACACTTCATACCATTTCGAATGACCCACAAGCACAAGAAAATTTGTCCCCATGAACGGCCCAGCTATGTCTACATGAACTCTCTGCCATGGCATATCAGGCCATGCCCAGAGCACCAGAATATTGACTTGTCTGGCAATGACATATTCAAAACATGGAAGGCAGGCAGATACAATACCTTCAAGGTCCTTATCTATTTGGAGCCACCACACATATGAACGAGCCAGTGCCTTCTTACAAATTCCAAAATAGCTCGTGTGAAGCTTTTATAGGACTCTCTCCTGCAAGGCAGCTCAAATGATGACTCTGTGCCTCTACCCTTCTTCTAGTGCTAGTTCATTCCTTTATGTATAAAATGGCTGGAGTGGATCTGTCAGTTGTGTGGGTCAACCATTTCTCATGCACAGAATTACTTTGCTTAAAACTACATCTCTTTCAGATGCAATCCTTATTGTCTTTAGGATTAGTGGCAAAAACTCAGATACCCCAACATGCAAATAAGAAAACTGAGCCACTGGATTTTCTGAACCTGGAAGAGGTAGCCTGGACAGTCCGTCAGCATTACTGTTCTCAGCACCTTTAACATGTTCCCCCATATAATTGAAACCCTGAAGGAGCACTGCCCACAGTTGTAACCTGTTAGCTGCAAGCTGCCGGATGCCACAATGATTCCCGAGAATATGAGTTAGTGGTTGATGATCTGTCAGAAAGGTGAATTTATGACCATATATGTATTGGATAAACTTTTATACCCCGAAGATGATGGCCAAGGCCTCTGTCGCTTAATAACTAAAGAACACACATTTATTTTCATTCAGCGCAAAACCATAGTCCTGTAGTCGCTGTAGTAAATTGTACAAATTCCTCCAATGTTGCTTTTTGGAAGCTCCAGTTACTAAGATGTCATCCTGAAAACATACCACTCCATCTAGACCCTGAAAGAACCTGCACCATAGTCCTCTGAAAAATGGCTGTGTGAGATATGATGCCAAAGGGAAGTCTTGTGTACCTAAAAAGTCCTCTATTGGTATTGATGGTGCATCACTCCTGCAACATTTCATCAACCTGCAACAGCTGGAATGTCAAAGAGTCAGGCTTTGAAAATTCTATACCACCTTGAAATTTGGAGAATAACTCATTGGCCTAAGGAAGTGGATAGCGCTCTACCACCAGCTTTGGGTTGACTGTGATTTTGAAGTCCGTGTAAATATGAACCGTACCATCCGGTTTAGCCACTGGCCAAATGTAAGTGGCCCACTCTCTGAAAGAAACAGGGCGAAGAATGCCAAACTTCAAAAGTCTGTCCAGCTCTGCATTTACCTTGCCTTTTAGTACAAAAGCAAGTTTTCAGGCAGTAAGAAAGACTGGTGGTGTGTTTTTATGTACCTGTAATAAGACATAACTACCTGTAAATAGTCCAAATCCTCCAGAAAACAAAGTAGGGTATTTCTGTGCTATGATGATGTTCACTGACATGTGATCTCCTCCTGGAGAAGCGCAAATATGATTGAGGACCGGTTGTAGCAATGCCAAAGCATCGTACCAATTCCTGTCTATTTCCATGTCTAAATGCACACAGCCCACCGAGGCTGGCATGACCTATGGCTGTGGTCATGCTGTAGGCTTCCGTAGCTGGTACAATGAAGTAAATTCTTCTTCTGATGTTTCTGTGATTGGGATTTCTTGATTGGGCACTACATAATTGTGACGAGCAGAGTCTCTCTTGTCACCTGCCTGCATGTTTGGACACATTCTCTTTAGGTGTCCCAGCTGCTTACAGCTGTTACACTTATACTTACAAAACCTGCAATCCTGCACAAAATGACCTGAGTTGCTGCAACACAAACAAGACTGACTAAAACTTTTTGTGCCACTGTCTTTCCGTGGGCATGCCATCATGACATCGACAGATTCATCTTTGACCAAGGGCAAAGATAACAACGGCAGCCTTTCTGTTCTTGGCCCTCCTGTATTCATAGATGCATTGCCGGTGGCCGCCTCTTACAACACTGCTTAACTTGCCGCTCTTTTCAAAATTAAGGTCATCAGACTGTAGGTACAGTCTCAGTGTAGTGTTTTTTTTACTTCAACCCAATCACAAACTGATCTCGCAATACAGAGTCTAGAAAGGTCCCAAAATAGTAAAAGCGAGATAATTTTTGTAAGGTTACTATAAAATCAGAAACCATTTCCTGATTTTACTGAACCCTTTTGTGGAAATTATGCTGCTCCATAATGGCAGATGTCATTGGAGAAAAATGGTGGGTTAGCAATTCCATCAACTTGTGATAGCCGAGTTCAGGAGGCTTTTTAAGCTCACTCGCAGTGCATAGTATTTCACAAGTTTCTTTCTCCACTGACGTGATAAGTATTGCACGGCACCTATTTTGATCTTCTGCTAATCTCCCACGCTGTTTGCAATGAAGAGTTGCTCAATTCTTTACAGATATGAGTCCCACGAGTCTTCTTCTGGCAATAACTTCTCAACCTTGAACCCGGACATTCTTGATATCAAAAGAAGACCGAAATATAAACACACACCTCTGAAAATAACGGAACTAACACACAGACTCCATCCTATTAGCCAATGTTGTATTCCTTGCAATGGAAATGTATCTGGCCTGTAACACGTTTATTTACATCTCATGGCAAGCTTCAATTTTTACAAATGGTGGCAGCAGGTCTGTCAACCTGAAAATATCAATTGTACCAAGGTAACACAATATACAACATAATTACTATGCATAAATGTCTAAACCAACATTTTCATTAAGTACTATGCCTATATAATTCTGCTAATGACTGTCAATTACATTTTTAATGATATTACCTGTCTCAGATGTGGTTCCAGAGTGGTGGAATAAAATCCAATGCTAATGGCAGCAGCAGTGGTGCAGAATGTGTCGAGAGCAACTGATGGCACTCTTACCAAAGACACAAGATTACCTGGAAACGAATTGTACACTACTTTCACACGCCCACTCAATGCTACAAAATGGATATAAAATAAAGAATTTTGATAGTAGTACCATATAGATATTTACTACCAGCATGCATCATTCCATCTGTATCCTACTCGTTTAGGGAGGTTCCACAGTTAACATTTGACACAATAACACACCAATTCCAGCATAACCTTAGCCATGGAAGTAAACTTAAAATCTTGTAAAAATTAATGTACATATCCATAGACAGTCTGTTTAGATGTAGGTTAATCAACAATTATTTCTTAACAAGAGTCAATATATATGAACATAAAAAACACACTATTTAACATATCATCGAAAATAACCAGCAACTTAAATTGGTAACTAAACTTTGTACAGCATTTGCGACATTATTTTAATTATTTTTGCATATTTTGGAGTGTTCATGAAATTGATATAAATACAGTGTTTAACATTTTATTTCAAAATCAAGATACTATAAGAACTACAGTTCTTAGACAAGGAAGAACATTAGTGGTGTGGAGAAGAGCAATGCAACGCATTCCTAAACCTGAAGCAGAGCTTTCAAAATATCAAACAATTCCACCGACCACAAGGGGACAGCCCCCTTATACTGCAGACTGACGCATGCCAGAATGGACTGAGGGCGGTACTATACCAAGAGAACTCTGCCGGGCAACCTCAAGTCACTGCCTATACCAGCACCCGCCTGAACACTACCTCATTAAAAACCACATTAATGAACAAGAATGTTTCACCATAATCTGGGCGGTGAGAAAGCACGTAACCTATTGGAAGGAACGCACTTCATACTCCGCACCGACAGCAAGGCCCTCCAATGTCTGCAGGAGTACAAAAATGCCAAAGCCAAATTAAGACAAAGATGTTCGTAACTGAATTTAACTTTGAAGTACAACACTGCCCGGGCAAATTCAATTACCTACCCGACACTATATCCCACCAGCCAGACCTCGACAAGGATACCAAAGAAGATAAAGAATTGGAGAGAATGACCATTCCTTTGACCCCCTCTAGAAGACCCGAACAACACATCCAGCTCCTTCAGCTACAACTCTGCAGACACCAGATAAGCTATCACCAGTAGAAGGACATGGGCATCCAGTATCTCCTCCAGGACATGCTCCAGAAGTTTGAACTACGGGATGACATTGGTTTCGAAGCGGACAACCCATAGTCCAGTGGAAGATCTGGATTCCATGCAACTTGAGGGCAGACCTATGCTGACACCATCATTACCACCCACAAGCTGGTCATCCAGGCACCAAGGAAACCCTCCGTGACATAAACGAACAATACGCGTGGGACGGGATAAGTGGGACATATGGTAGTACTTAAACAACTGTGAAGTGTGCTGTTGTGGTAATGCATACCCCATACCACAGTCAACCGCAAAACCCTGTTGACCTCATACCGCCTGGATCTTTTTGGCATCCAACATGATAGGGCTTTACCCAAGAAGCGCAACAGGTAATAGGTACCTGCTAGTGGTAATAGACCAGTTTTCCTGCTGGGTAGAAGCATTTCCCCTACCCAGTCAGGAAACCCAGAATATTGTGAGGAAATTTGAGACAGAAATATTTCCCAGCTGGGAATACTTTCAGGCCATATTAACAGACAATGGCACCAAATTTACCAGCCACAAGTGGCAGACTGCCTGCAACTCATGTGGAATAGACATGACCGATGACCCCCCTTCGTTCAACCCACCAACAAGCTAACCCCACTGAGCGGAGAAATTAAGAGCTCAAGAAGAGTCTGTTTCAGTATGTGAGAAGACCACCATCATTGGAACAAGCACCAGTCTAATATTCTTTTCATCCTCATGAGGAGAACCAATGAGGCAGTTAACACCAGCCCCAGCCAGCTCATCCTAAGACAAATTCCTGCCGCTCAGGTGATTGGCAGTGGGAACAAGCCCCCACCAAGATGCCGCAACCAGAGGAAATCCAACTGGCTGCCCTAGCTCAGACCATGAGGGCATGCAACGCCCAAGATCAGTACATTAGCAGAAAGTACCCGCAGCCCAGCACAGGGGTAACAAGCTTCCAGATGGGCAAGGCCATGCTACTCTGCAGCCCCCCACTCAGCAAGGCTAGAGAATAGTTCAGCATGGGTTTCGCAGTCAAATTGAAAGGACCTTATACGGTTGTGGAGCACCAAGATAATGTATACTGGGCAGAAGAGGCCAGAGGATGAATCCTCAAAGCAACACGAGGTCGGATGCGCCCTTGCCCAGTCGAAACCCAGAACCCTGAGGGAGAGCCAACAGCAGAAGACAAAGTGGAAGAAGAGGGGGAAATGGTGGATGACCCTCCCCACTACCTATGCCCGCCAAGATCGCACCATTAGCGGCCCGCAATCAAGCCGACTTCCGGGTACCCGAAGCACTCTTCGGCACAGAGCAGAGTAGTGTCCAACTAACACCCACGAGAGTCGATCAACAAGCAACTCAAGGAGCACGTCAGGACCCCAACGGACTTCGTCTCAAAGATGAACGCCATGCATGGCCGCATAACCCCCCGCGTGTCCGAATTGTCGTGGCGGAGCCCCTTGGACAGGGAACCCCGCCGATGACCCCAGCTACCCAGGAAAAGAACGAGACCAGCCATGCCAACAAGGCAGGGGTGCGCAAAGAGCCCCTAACTCAGATGGCAAAACCGACCATGTCCATCACAGAGGACATGGGTACCATCAGAGCTTCGATGCCATATGGCAGCGAGGTCATTACTACACCACCTTCTGCACGGGAGGATGAGCCCACCAGCAGTTCTGACAAGGCAGTGATGCCTTAAGAGCCCCTGCCTCAAATGGCGACCCCGATCATGTCCACTCCAGAGGATGTGGGTACCACCAGAACTTCAAAGCCGGACGGCAGTGAGGTCACCGCTGCACCACCTTCAGTACAGGAGTAAGAGCCACGCAGAGCCGAGGGGGTAGGGAAAGCCGATGAGTTCCTGCCTCTAACTGCTACCCGAACACCGCCACTCAAGGATGAGAGAACACCCAATCCGCCTCGGTGCCTGGTGACACCAAGCTGGCCACTGCCGGGGACGAAACCCACGAGCCCAGCAGCCGAACCCACGACTAACTGGACAAGAGAGGTTCCCCACCGTACCTGCCGTACCACCTCTCAAAATCGGCCGGGACGTTATGAGTCGCCATGGCGACCCACTTTCAAGTTTACCTGACCACACCTGCAGTACGAGGCCTTAAGGAAGAAGCAAGGCCATCCGTGCAAGATAAAGACTCCCCATAGTGAGTGAAAACAATCTGTAAGACAGCCAGATAAAAGTTAAAATTGGACTGCACAACAGCAGAGTGTACAAGGGTACATAAGATTTTCTGTGAATAATTATAGTAATTTTGAGTGTAACAAGTTTTTTTTTAATTTTGTAGGTGGCCACACACTAATTCTTAGTGTAAATAATTTCAAGGGTACTCATGTAAATATTAGTTAAGATAGAAGCCGGCAAAACTAGCATTTTGTCACACGTAAAATTACCTGCTGTGTGACCAGTTATAGGCTGTTCGCAGTAAAATGAGCACTTTTGAAAGTCCTGCTTAGTATCTACTTGCATGCACGTTGTGCATTCTTCCGCCTTATGTATAATTAACATTGCCACAGGCCTCATCACTTTATTGATGCATTGGTCAAGTGAAACTGTAAAATTAATACAAAAGTATAGATTTTTTTTAATCTACTTATTTTTACACTTTGGTGCATTAAAAAAACAGAAAGCACAAGAAATAATTTAAGTTATCACAAATGGTTACCTAATCCCTTTTTATTCGTCTTTCATATATGAAACTACTTTCCATCCAGCATAACCAACTTTACTGGGCGCACGTCACTTCTTGTGCCCGTTAAAATATATGCAGGTATGGACAGTGACTGTTTTCTAAGGTTGATTTGAAAAGTGCTCACTTTATCGTGAACAGCCTTTAGTAGACTACAGAGCAGAGCCACTTTAAAACGCTTTCAGCATCACGGCAGGTAAACGAGTAGAGTTGACACACCCCTCACGAGTGGGACTTGTATATACAATAGTGTTTGATAACTTTTTCATGCCCACCTGTAAATTGGCTTTCTTCTAGGTGAAATCTGCTAAACGATTTTTGTACATAAACACTGCCCTCAGCGGACTTGTGTGAGCAGCACGCTTATTATGTAGCAAAAGAAGGGACGCGACATTGGGACATTACTGTGTGGCAGCTATCCTCCCGAGGGTGTAGAAACCATTAGCGAGCCTCTCGTCCGTACCAGCCTGCACTTGCCGGAGCAACTTGCCGGAGCCCAGAGCCAGCACACACAAGAGGAGTGCTACAGAAGCCAATCCAGACTTTTTCAAGTGACAGTTCTGCATCACTCGCACCCACAGAATTCCACCAGATGACTATGTTGCAACAGTAGAAGGAGGGGGGGGGGGGGGGGTTTTTGTGCACGCACTGACATGTGATGCATACCGACATATATATACAGACACATATATATACATATATATATAAAACGACTTCGCTTCATTTTCACATAATCCCAGGCGGGGTTTGAACCCTGAACGACTTGCTAACAAAGCCGAACATCAAGTCCCAGGCAAAAGGACACCCACGAACACAGCACAACAGTTTCGCCTTTGTGTCGGATGTCATGTCACCCTCCATGTGTGATAGAAGCCAGCCAAGTGGCCCAGCGCTGCACTTGAGCTCACACAGCTAGTCCAAGAAGCCTGCTTCCAGTCTCTCCCCAGAGATAGCTGCCTTTGCGGCTATGGGACCACCGATCTTCAGATTTTCCAGACCTTCAACACCGAAGAAGTCTTCACTCCCCATTAAAACTCACTTCCCCCTGATAGTGACACCAGAGTCCCTTCTGGACAACAGTGTTAGAGTTAGCTACGGTGAGTTAGTATTATAGATATCTAGCTTCATCTGCTCTTGTCTAGTTAAGACCCAGGTTCACTTCACCTGGTATTAGTTTACTTCCGTTACAGTTAATTTTATTTAGGAGTTATTAAGGGCCACCATGTCTATTCCTCACAGGAATAACACATGATCTTACCTCACCTGCAAGTATTCATTTCTAGAGCGACCAAATTTAATCCCAAGTAAACATCGGCCCACCAAGGAAAAGCAGGAGACTGTGTTATTTGAAACCCTCTTTGCTGAACCTAGAGTATGAGTACGGGCTCCCTGAACTGGGTGTACATACATCTCAAAACACACACATTAGATGGGCACCCATACTGTGGATCAGGTACGGAAAGGTACCTGGTGCACACATACGGTAGAGTCACAACCATTAGAAACTCGATCCACGAGGTAGCTAGTGGGCCAGCCCAGCCAATTCACTCCATCCACTGTGTTATGTTCGCCTAAAGGAGTGATAAGCCTGGTTCTGGAGGTTTGACCCCTTTTGGACCACACCCACATCGCTGTCAGACATCCAGAGTAACCCACTCTTCCAACCACCACGTTTAATTTTGCCGGTTGGTGTAAATGGGTCCGACTGGTTGGGGTGGCCTCGACTGGCTTGACACCTAGCTAGGAATCTTCGTTGGCTGCTCTTCCTTAGCATGACAGACCTTAGGTCCTACCTCTATGCCATACACCCATAGGAGTGGTGCAAAGTGGAGAGCGAAGTGGGTAGCTACTGCCTCTGAGCCTAGCATGAACTGCAACCCAGTGCCAACTGCCCTCTACAGTCTAACCCCATGGGAACAAGCTCAAGCCACCCCCCAACTAGAGAGGCCTAACCTCCCAATTCCCTCCAGCTCCCTCTTTCAGCCACGCCTCAAGACCACCAGTGAGCTGCATCCTATTGTCAACAGATTTCGCCAAGGACCTCCAGTACCGCTGGGAATCAACAATCCTTGGTTCAGACCCAGCAGAACTAGCAGCCCTCTACGGGCCCCCACCAGCACCACCTTCGCCCACGGACTAGGCACAAATTCCAGCCGGCATCAGCAGCAATAACGGCCACGTCAGGAGCTACCTCGAGCTATGCCCAATACAAGTAAACTAGTGGCTGTGTGCAAACCAGTAGTATGAAGAACAGTTAAGTCCACAACAGATTGTGCCATGCCGTCAAACCACGCGCCCTAGCTTATATACCAGCGGAGGTCCAGTTAGCAGCCAATATCAGTCCAGTCAATTAGCTCATATCTTTGACAGACTCACTATAACCTTGCCCGACCGTGACGTCGTCAGTCATCCAGCATCCCATATAAGGTTGTATCTATGGTGACTCACCGCTTTACTGAGTAACACAATAGCGGTCACCCTTATCCTGCTACAGACATCTTCCATCAAGGGCTTGGGTCTGCAGGCAACGTACTGCCCAACAAACATACTTGCTGGAAACCAGTCATTCCGGCATACTTACCTCATTCATTTGCCTACCCATACTTCTTAGGCCATGCCTACCATTACGATACACCCACTGTCTACCTTTCTCTACTATCTACCCCTTTATGCCTCACGACAGGACTAAGCGAGATAAAGCGGCCAAACCGGAACTAGCCCTAATTGGAGGCCTAGAAGGTAGTGAAAAGGGTGTCAACTAAGTATATATGTTGAAGAGAGAGGAAGCTGCTCAGCAAAGAAAAATTCCACCAGAGGAAACAGAAGCCTGCTCTGACATGTCCAAAGTGCTATTTCACCACTGCCTCCCACACCATCGAAGAAACCAGTAACACCAAGTTGGCCCTCAGCTACAGACAAGGTGGTCAGACACCAGAACTTGGTTCTAAGTTACACACAGTCATATGTGCCGACAAGGCCTACACCAAGTAGTGTCCCTCCTAGTGTTTGATGCTCCATAATAGAGGTACCTATACTCACCAGCTCAACCCCCAACAGAAACCCCATCAAGTGGAAGATGCCTACTTCGCAGCCATCTGGGATGGGGGGGGGGGGGAGAACTCTGATGCCAGCCCACAACGTAACTCTCACTAGGTGGGCCATTAAAGTACGTAGTATACATGAATGAGAAATGGGAGTCGTGCTCAATAATGACAGAGTAGCAGTTTAAGGTCAATCTTTTCTTTAGTTTGATTTTTCCATAACAACTTTTAGGGGTAGGGGCACAGAAAGAGGAGACACACACACAAATACACAAAAATGCACGAAAACAAATATACAAAGGAGGGGGGAGACATGCACACATGCAAGCATATACACATGAATACACTAATATGTATACAAAGATGTTATAAATATGTCCCTTATGCCTTCTGTGTGTGTTCATGTGTGTGTGTGTGTGTGCGCACATGCACGTGTGTGCGCGTGCGCCCGTGTGTGTGTTCGCATGCAAAGAGAGAGTTTTTTTTCATGCAGCACATATTTTACCCCGTGCTGTCTCCAAAGTAGTGGCGTACTGATTTAAATGTACTACATTCATTCTAATCACCTGATATATTCCTATCGGTTAGTAATTGTTAATGGCGATAAATAAGCAGTCTACATACAAACCAGTCATTTTAAACGTGATAAACATAAATTTCAGTAATTTACTTGCAAAGAAAATACCTGAACTCCTTCCAATAACTTTTAAAATTAAGAGAAACATACACACTCAAGATGCAAAATGTAAACCAAAGAGGTTACGAACACAATGCATCACAGTTTAAAGTCTGTTGCTGATACATGTATACAAATACCATCAAAAAATGTATGTTCTGTACATTTTGCCACCACAAGGGATTGTATCAATGTAGTACTTTAAAATTTTTCAGTATAGTACAGCTGTGTGGTACATCTATGGTTGTCATACATCTACGAATAACAAAAAAATACTTTAAGAAAACAAAATTCAATGTGTCGTTAGCAGTTCATCTTCTGGTTTGCTTTACTGTTAGCACTATAAAAGTGCATCTCATACGTATATATGGATATGGATTGGTATTAAAATTAGTGTGCCATTGCAAATTGCTATGTGGATTCATAACAAAAGCAAATTTTTTACTATATATGTAATGGGCAAATATAATCAGTTGCATCCAATAAACGTAGACAATTGGTAAATGCAATCAGTAGTCAGTTTTTTTTAATATCAGAACACCTCTACTCAAAGTTTTGCAAAAAGTTAAACGTAATTCAGAGCCATTATTTTTACCTTTCTTTCCTGTCCTTGTATTACGGGCAGATATTGGTGCATCAGTGCTTCTCCTTCCCTTAACCCTGGGCATTACAAAAAATATAAATGCACTGTCTAGTAGTAAGACCCCACCAAGAACCATAAATGGCAGTACGTAGCCTCCCAGCTGAAACACATCAAAGAATTATATTACACAATTACTCAACACACAACTAGCAGTTAACAGTGATCCAATCATATGAATGGAAATACAAATTTCTGCATTATGTATTGTGACCCACCATTCCATTTAAAAAATCTGATAAAATATAAGTTCAATTATTTACAGCAATTCCATAATTTTTCATTAATAAGATTTTAATTTTTTTCAAAACTATTATGAAAAAAGTGTGTTATAAATCATCAAAAATTAAAAAGGAACATCGACATATTTTTGTCACCAAGCCTAAGGGGTTGGCTCATGAAGGCAGCAGCCATTAACACACTGTTAATCAGGGCCGGACTTCCCATTAGGCTGACTAGGCCCGGACCTAGAACAGCACCAAGGGGCAGCATGGAGAAAGACATGTCTGACTTAAATTGTCATCATTGATGCTGAAGACAGCTGTGTTACTTTGCTATCACCGTGAAATGCATCACACAGGTGCGAACGCACTGTGTTGATAATCTTCGCTTACACTATACTCTCTAGATAATAAGTTACACACAGTGCATATTTGACACTCATTGTTTCCATTTTCAACCTTTATGTTCACAAGAGAATTAGATTGATAAATTATACTTTGTATTTAATTTCACAAAACTCCCGTCTCGCCCGTTTCTGCCGCACTTTTGTCACATAGATTGTTCTACAGAAATGAGGGGGGGGGGGGGGGGGAATTTGAACCTTTACCACCCTTGCAGTGAGAGGATTGACAACTGTGATAAGGGCAGTATGATTCAATACCATTGTTCTCTGTTTTTGAAATGGTATAGTTGCCAATTGGCACTAGTTGTCGTGCTGATGTGATGCAGGCGGCGTGGCGTGGCCACATCATGCCACTTCATACTCGTGTTTTGTACCAATGTTGTTTATTTATGTTCAGTCAAACTATGAACATGTCCGAGCTTATAAGTGCAAAATAGGTACGTGTGCATCCACATGTTTAAGTGTTGCGAATTTAGCTGCCTATGAATAGTGAACAAAATGAGTACCCAAAGAGCAAGACTCAATGGTGTTCAATACAAGAAATTAAAAAAAGTTAAAGAAGAAAGGAGTGGTGCTCTTTTAAAGCAGATCCCTAAGATTCCTTCTTTTTTGTACTTAACAGTGATAACAGACAGGACGAAAATGTTGCAGACGCCATGGCTGCAAGTGATAATGCTACCAATAGCGACAGTGCTTCTATAAATTGTCCTTCCTTTGATAGTGATAACTTGGAGGCTACCAATGCATGGGTTTCGTCATTCCTAAAAAAATTATTTTCTGCTCAAGAACAGCGATTTCTAACATCAAGTACCAATAATTCATTGAACAATGGCAGTATCCATCTACATACTACATATCCATGCTGAAGCGACCTGTATGAATTCGATGAAACCAGATGCAACTAGCAACCCTAAGAAACTTGTTTTTAACCCAGTACAGATCCAGCCCACTGGGAAATTAATGATGAGCTACGAGATTATGTGGATGTCCATGGAATTGAACAAAACTTAGATGCAGACTTCAGTGCTTCAAAACGTAAATACCCCGATAAAGAAAGGCGTGTTTCAAGGCATATTTTTTCTCGGAAACTGCATAATGGGGAAACACACGTTAGGCATTGGCTAGTATACTCGCAATCAAAGGGATGCATTTTTGTGCGACTTGCTTGCTATTTGGTGGGGAAAATGGTATGTTTACTTCAGAGTTTAATGACTGGAAAAATGCTTCTAAAAGGGTACAAGACCATGAGAATTAACCTCAGCATAAAAATAACATTGCAACACTTAAACTGAGAGGAAATACTAAAGCACCAATCGATAACAGGCTCGTTGCTCAGTTTGAGCAAGAATGCAACTACTGGAAAAAATGTTTTGAAGTGTATCATCGCAGCATGAAAGTAATTGGCTGTTAGAGGATTACCATTTCGTGGTACTGATGAATACGTAGGCAGTAAAAGTAATGGCAATTTTATAGGGTCGCTAGAGTTTCTTGCAGAGTTTGATCCATTCATGGCAGAACCTCTAAGAAAACATAGCAACAGAGGTTCAGGACATACATCTTATCTTTCCAAGACCATTTATGAAGAAGTGATTATTTTGATGGCTGAAAAAGTAAAGGATGAAATAGTGAAGGAAGTGAAAAAAGCTAAATACTTTGGTATAAGTAACAATTCCACTCCAGATATTTCACACACAGATCAACTAACATTTATTATTCACTATGTTAAGAAGGATGGAGTTGGGGAGCCAGTTGAACGGTTCTTTTGTTTTTTATCAAATGAACGACATAAGTCAGAAGAAATAGCCAATGCTGTTTTTACTGTTTAGAGCAAATATGAGTTGGACATTAAAAACTGCAGGGACCAGTTATATGACAATGCCTCGAATATGTCTGGAGCATATACAGGCGTACAAGCAAGGGTGAAGGAACTTTGTCCCTTTGCTGACTATGTGCCATGTGCAGCACACTAAATCTTGTGGATTGATGTGCTGCGGAATCTTGCACTGATGCAGTATTGTTTTTCAACTGCTACAAGAACTGTACAATTTTTCTCAGCTTCCACATACCGCTAGGCTCTCCTAGCTCAAAAATGCAAAGGAGAAGAAGGTCGGACACTACAAAGTCTGTCGAAGACTTGTTGGTCTACTCAAAATGATGCATACTGTGCACTAGAGAGCAATTGGTGTGGACTATTTGAGACCTTGCAGACTTTAGAAAATTATAGTTCAGAAAAACCTCAAACAAGGAATGAGGCATCTTCATTGAGACAAAAGTTAAATATACTAGAAACTGCATTTATGGTAGTCTTCTGGACTGCAATCCTTCATAAGTTTAATGCTGTTAGTGCCAAGCTGTAGTCAGTACACATAAATTTGGGGCAAGTTATGAAAATGTACAATTAGCTGTCTGACTTTGTAATTAATTTAAGAGAAACAGAAATGTGTGACCACTATGAATGCCTTGAGAAGTCGTTGAGCAAAATATAAATTTAGGAATTTGATGAGGGAAGGAAAAGGAAGCGCACACTGAGGTCTGATGAGACTAAGGCTGGAAAAATAACTCTTAAGACTGGGTCAGATAATTTTCGTGTTAGTACATATAATATAATTCTGGATACACTAAAATCAGAACTGCAAGTGCGAAGTGCACGTTACAATGTGCTTCAAGAGAGGTTTGGCTGTTTAGAACATCTCAGCACGTACGAACCAGCACAGATTTCTTCAGCTGCACGTAAATTAGTCTCTTACTACAATAATAATCTTGAAGCATCCATTGTAGAAGAATCATTGCACCTTAGAGTGCATGTGAAGCCACAAACATCTGACAATGAGAGAAATGTCAACATAACAAAATTAAGTAAATTTTTTTTAACTAAGCAGGGTTTGTTGAAGTCTATCCCAATGTAAACATAGCACTCGGAATGATTATCAGTGCTCCAGTAACAAACTGTTCAAGCGAACTCTCTCTCTACTCTACAACTACCCGAGGGCGACCATGGGAGAAGACAGGTTATCGGCCATGGCATTGCTGAATATCAAGGGACAGATGCTGCGGGATATGGACTTCGAGGATATTAGCAATTCCTTTCCCCAAAGGAAGGCTAGAAAGAAGAGCTTCGGATAAGACATGAGTTATTTTAATAGGCTTAAGTTAAAGTTTTTTTTTTCTTTCATGAAAAGCAAATAAAATTTCTAAATGTTGTCCTTACTATTGAATGATACCATGTCAGTATTTTCATTGCAATTATTTTCATAATATTTGAAGTTCTGGTTGTCATTTATAATTTTTTAATGTTGTGATTTATTAACAATACATTTACACATTGGTTCAAATTAAAATGTCGTACCTCGTATGCTCTCCGTGGATCTTAAAATAACAAATAAATATGAGTTAGGAAAAATAAAACAGTTTCACTGGAGGGGCAGCACATTTTTATGGGTCTACAGGCGGCTACAAAGGAAATCCGGCTCTGCTGCTAACGAAAACATAAATGGCTGTTGTGTATACAACATAAAGGGTAGTTAGGCAGACATGGTTGGTACCTGTGAGCAAGTTGTCATGGCATATGCATTATTGTAATTATGATGTTTTAGAGAATGTAATATATCCACGCCAGTTGTGTGGCATCCAAACATTTCCATATCTGATAAAGAAGACATAAAAGTGGTGATGACAGTGTAATAATGTTCCCGATACAGTACCATTAAGTACCAACAAAGTTTAAAAATAATTTTGAGCCAAAATCTAGTGAAATCACTGAGATTTTTAAGTTCTTAAAATGTAACCAACACAAGATGGAACTATTACTGTCTATGTGGCGGAACTGTATCAACTACTGACATTTTCCTGACATAGAATGGATATTGCGCGATACGTTAATTTGTGGGATGCATGACAAAACTGTTCAACATGTGTTACTGGCAAAAGATAAGTTGACTTACAAGAAAAAAGTTGACATCTGAATGGCCGCAGAAGTAATGGGATGAAACCTGCTGGATTTACAGAGATCTGCAGTAGTGGAACACAAAGACAAGTTGCATACCTTACCGGTCTACATGTGGAAAAGAACAGCCAGACACACTGATGGAGACTCCAACAGACAGAGGAACTGGCGAGACAAGCATGCTAGAGGTGCAATGAGAATCGCACACCAGCGACATATAGACATGTGTCTACTGTATGTCCCTGCTTCACCAAGAGAGGCCATCTAGAAAAACCATGCATCACTAGAAGAGACAGGGAACACTGGTTCTACAGGAAAGTGGTAAGAACTGTGAGAGTAACCCACTCAGGCACAACAAAGTAGAACACACCTGTTAAGGGATTCAAAATCTAAATATGAGGATGAGGCAAGAAGAATATATGGACTGCAAAGTCTTCGTAGTAGAGGTAGCAATGAGCCATATGTTACTGACCTATGGTTAGATGATAACTTACAATGGTTTGAGGTCGACACAAAAGTCAGTTATACAGTGGTTATCTGGGATACATATAGGGCTTTGTGCCAGAACAACCACCATTAGAAAAATGTAAAGTAGTTCCTGTACATGATCACAGGTAGAGAACTGCAATATTCATAGAGACAACATTACAATGAGATATATAAAAAACATCACAATTCAAGCTATATGTCGCACTCTGATAAAAAATCACAATGTACGACAGTATTATTAAAAATTGTGATATCATGATGCATTACACTTTTTTAACAATGGAGATTTGATAACTTCAGTTCAATCATTCATTAGCCTTGCTTGTGAGTTTTGAAGTTTGCATTACCTTTAATATCGACTTGTGATGAGATTGTTCTGTCAACCGTTTAGGATGGACACTCTAGATAGTGTAGACTGTTTTATTCACCGGCCCACCGTAATGATGTTATCCAGGCATCAAGTTCTTTAGTTTGCCGCTAGATAGCACCACTAGTAGGATTTTAGTTTCTCTTTGCCTTCCTATCCTCCAAACCGGCCTGTGACGTCACATTCGCAAGTCATGCCTTCGCTACCCCCTTCTCTGCAATCACCCCTCGCCTTCATGACACCAGCCAATAAGCATCGGGCAGCAGCCCAAATGCGTATAAAAGGAGAGTCAGTTTTCAACTCCTGACCAGTTTGCTTAATGTCACCGCGCTAGCCACCAAGGAAGGATTAAACTGCCCCAGTTTTCATTCATCCACTACTCGTTGCTCAGGCACTGGCCAGTCTGCTTCTAGACTACAGTCTCCCACTACACCCGCTGACAGGGAACTACTCACCTAAGTGTTAACCCCTTTGTACTGATGAGTAGTCTGACCACTCATCCACCATGTTAGTCAGGTGTTTCTCCAGCTTTGTACCCTGCTAATACCTTCCTTCCTTTACCGTACGGACATACCAGAAGGGAAACTCCATTCCTTAACAATCCACTCCACACATGAAGGAAATGAGGGGACTCCGGGAAGGTTATTCAGATGAGTCCAAACACCAGTGTTTACCCACAAACACCTAAGCATGGCCAACCAATCTGTCTGCCTCATAGATAAAACGGCGGAGCCTACACAGTTACAATGATCTTAGATCAGCTTGTCGGCTCAAGGCTCGCTGGCTTTTCTACTGTACCTCCGTGCCAGGAAGAGCAGGCGTTCCCCGAGTCAGGAAGACACTGCTAGGACAACACCCACATGCTGTGACCAAAGACTGTGTGGCATGACTTCCAGTGCGTAGTGCGCTTCCGCGCCAGGTGCTGGAATAGGGTGCCCACTCAGTCTACGGCCCACAAGTGGCTGGATACATAAATACGATCACAAGGCACCTGCCTTCTTCTCACACTTGTGAGAGGGTGTGTGTGTGAATCCAGATGACCTACTCCAAACTGTGTGGTCTGAGAGAGAGAATTAAGCTGACGTTGCTCACCTCTGGGCATCAGCACGATCTGTCTGCAACCTTGGTAGCATCCATTACATAGCTTAACCCCAAGGAACAAGGATAGGCCCTGAGATACCTACAGGATCCAGTGACACCAGAGGTACCGAACGGATTGTTTGCTGACCCCGTACACACCAGCCCTGAAGAGTTCCCGTGGTGGGTAGTAGGCCACCTCAAACAACCAAATTGCCTGCCCACCCCAGCCATTGCACATCTAGTCCCTGCAGTTCTACGCCCCACTCCACAGCCAGTGCCTCCACAACACCACATACCTACACCTGTGTCATCTCCATGGTTCAGTACTCAGTTTAGAGTTGCACCCTGACCTGTCGAGGTACGTCACCCAGGTATACCCCACACGGCAGCTGTTCTCAATCGCAAGATAGTACAACCCGAACCTGACTGTGCCTTGCCGGAAAGCAAACAGGCCTGTCTTGTACAACGGACGGGCACCAGTGCCCCGTCAAGACTAGACCCCCACTTCAAATAGGAGTGCCCGATCTAGCACCTAGGTAAAAACTGTCTCTCCTTGACATGTAAGTGCTCGATTTCCAGTATGTCACACATCAAGAAGGGACGGGATAGTAAAAGATTTTTCTGGCACCCAACGTGGGGCCCGAAGGTTGTTATAGCACGACTAGGTAGTCACGAACAGATCGGTCATGCCCATTATGCACCCAGGTGGACTTCGAGGAGTCCCAGGAAAAAGCCCCATGGCGCCCACAAGAACTGCAAATATTTCAAACACTGAACCAAGCGAGCACGAGTTTTGAGAATCCAACACTACCGCAACTGAATGCAACCGCTGTTCGCTTTCCAGCTGCCCAGGTACTGGAATACATAGAATTCAGTGTGCCCATTGCCAGCTGCGACATCATTTCTGCCTCGGCTGGGCAGACGAGCCTCGATACACCGATGGCCTTGAATTATTGTGTGAGGAATGCAGAAGCAGACAGCATACTGTAGTTGGATCACGTGTGCTGGATGCAGAATCCACACTATCTGTTGCATCCTATGTAATGACACATTCCAACATACCTGTATTGGTTGGCCCGATGACACCCATCAACAGACCAGGCCTTGCATATCGGTGTGAGGTATGTAAGCAAACCTCGGAATACCACCCCCCACCCCCCAAAATCCCGGTCAGACATCACACCACAGCCAAATGCCCTGCCTATGGAAGCTACATTTGTCAGAATTTGCCGGGAGGCCACATGAAGACCCTATTGTGTTTACCGACGCGTGTGAGAAAGAACTTTGAACCCACGGGATCCCAGAGAAACAGTGGGTTATGCAAGCCCAGACGAAACAAAGGAAAAGCCCTCGATTGGTAGAACACCTATGGGGAATTTGTGTCCGACTGGAAGCAACTTAGCACATGCCTACCGTAATGCTTCACAGGTGAAGAAGTGCTGGCATACCCCAATTTTACCGCCATACCCAAAAACAGGGAGAGGAAGTCAAGATATTCGCCCGATGGAAAAAAACATATGTACCACACATTTTTCCCGACAGGGACAAAGAAGGATGCATTCACCAAATTTCCCGCCTATTGTTGCCCCGTCTCAGGAATATATTGCTGCTACCAAAACCCTCATCTATGGACAAACTTAGAGAGAACTCGCGAAGCAGAAAAACTTCTGGGCATAGGTGCTTCTCGACCAGCCAAAACCTACAAAACCGGTCGAAAGTAGACCGTCAGATAAAACCACCGCCCCCTACACTGCAAACCCCACGTCTACCCAAGTGTCGGTACAGTCCTGGGTACCATTTCAACAAAGATTGTCCACAGTGACCCAGTTTAAAGACAACTGCATGGATGAAGGGGGCGCAAACCATGCACCACAACCCACCCAGGCTGAGTCCACCCCACAGAATAAAGCGCCAAAGGGAAATGCCAGCACTGGCAGATCGAAGGAGGTGATCCCGTTGGCCAAGAACTGTCAATCTCCTAGACGAGGAGGCGGTGATGCCAGAAACTCCCTATATTGAGATATGAATCAACAAAAGGAATGCTCTAGCATTGCCCGACTCCGTGGCATCTGGGAATTTCATTCACCACAACTTGCTACAGGATAACCAGAAAGCAGAGTTACGCCCGCAAATGAAGGGTCAAGTCCGAATGCACCCTTACAGTCGACGGTCACCTCACGATTCCTTTAGAGCTCCAATGCCTCACGACCCAAGCTGACTTCATCGCAACCCCGGATATTGAAGACGTCATCTTAGGCCACCCTTGGCTTTGGCAACAGAAATGTATCAGGGACTACAGGAAAGTTAAGTTATACCTGGGTGACCACTGACTAGTTACACTCCAATGGGAACATCCAAGGAACGACCAATGTCAACTGCCATCAACAAGCAAGAGATCCAGCACAACCTCACAGATGATCAATTCCAAAAGTTGAAGGAGATATTCGACGAACACGAAGTATTTGGTACCGGAAGGAACTTGCGTCAGATTTGTATGGTATAACAAGATCCTACTGAACACCACCATGCCAATCTATAATCGACCCTAAAAAGTTTCTGCCAAGAGACACAGACAGTTATGGAGTAACTAGAGGAGATGAAACGACTAGGGATTGTCAAACCTTCCAATTCTCTGTAAAATTCTCACATGGTGTGAATACTGAAGAAGTACGGCAATTGCGTTTCTGAGACAACTACCAAGCATTGAATGAAGCTACCCTGCCCATCCCACCACCGGCTTTCGACCTAGCACACATCTTACATGACACAGGTGAAGTCAAAATCTTCAGTACACTTGACATGCAATCAGGATATTGGCAAATTGCCATACATCCCAACAGCCGGCCTTACACAGTTTTTACCTCACCAGAAGGAGAAACACACTAGTTCAGAGTTATGCCCTTTGGACTCAAAAATGTTCCACCACTTTTCAAAGGCTGATGTCTTCAGAAGTCTTGACGGAATACATAGGTCAGTTTCGTTTTGCCTATCTGGACGACATCATAGTATGCTCCAAGTTGTGGGGCAAGCGCCTCACCATTTGTAGAGAGTGTTAAAACGATTGGAGCTCCATGGACTCCAGGCCAAACTCTCCAAAAGCCACTTCAGAAGAAATTCCATAAAGTATCTGGGCCATGTCTGTCCATAGAGGGCAACTACCTGCAAGAGCCATACAGGAAGCTGAAGAATCTATTACGAAAAAGCAATTGCAATACTTTTTAGGGTTATGTAGCTGGCTTCGGGATTTTGTCCTGAACACAGTCAATTTAATGGCCCCTCTCCACCCAATGTTCAAAAAGGAAGCACACTGGTGGTGGACGCCTGAACACAGCACAGCCTTTGAAGCCCTCACAGTTAGTTTCCAACACATAGACCGTCTGCATTGACCACAAGGGAAGGATCCCCTCATTCTGCAAATGGACGCTTGCCAAAACGGACTAGGTGAGGTGCTATATCAGAAAGGTCAGGACGGTCAACCCCTAGTAATCGCTTACGCTAGTACTCTGCTGAACCCAACAGAACAGAAGTACCACATCAACGAACAAGAGTGTCTGGCTGTAATCTGGGCACTCTGGAAGTTTCATTACCATTTATACGGGAACCATTTTATCTTGCAAACCGACAACCGAGCCCTCAAGTGGTTGCATGAGTCCTGCAACAATATGGCCAAGTTAGGATGTTGGGATCTTTTCCTTTCAGAATTCGACTTTGAAGTCCAGCATTGTCCTGGCAAAAAGAACAATCTTCCCAACGCCTAATCCCGACAACCCTGCCAACTTGAGGAAGCAAAACCAGCCAGAGTCAAATTTAATGTCTCCAGCAACTCGACCCCGAAGTGAAGGATCTTTTGAACAAATGCCCGCAACTGTATGAATTGCGCAACATCGTGTGGTCACTTAACCACCAGCCGGAAGCCCAATGGAAGATCTGGGTACCCAGGGACTTGGGAGACCTCTGCCGGCACTTTCATAACCACCCAAATGCAGGACACCCAGGAACTCGGAAAATTCTTGCGGGTATCAGAGTTTGTTACATCTGGGACAGCATAAGCCGAGAAGTATATACTGTGCATGACAGAAATGAGCGGCCATGGAGATAGGAGAGGTGGGGCTGGGGTGAGTCTGGAGCAGTCGTGTACCTGTTGCCAGACAGTAGTAAAGTCATGCACACAAACATCAGTCCCGTGTTCTAACATTTCCGAGATTTTGTTGAAATGTGAGATGTCAGTGACCCATCTGAACATTAGCAAATTGTATTTGTGTAGTTGTTCATTTTATTTCTTTAGAGAATTTAACTAATTTTATGGGTTAATTTATAATTCTGGTCATGGCTTCAAATAAAGAGTAAAGTAATTCACTGAAGGAAGCAAAATCAAAAGTACTGTAATAGAAAAGTGCGATGATGAAGCAAAACAACGGGTTCTATCATTACCGGTAAATCAAGCAACTTGCTGTGCTGCTTATTACACGGGTGTTGGTGTAACCATCATAAGAAAGATCAGAAAAGAATATAAAATTAGAATTGAAACTGACCCCAATAGATGGGTCACCCATAGTGTCCAGCACCTATTCCGCGCCAATCAGGATATAATTGCCAAAACCCAGAAGCACCAAGCCCTCGGAGCAGACAATACCATCCACCCCATTTACATTCAGTCGGAAAATTCACCCAGAACCCAGGAAGATGGACTCCGAGCACTATAGAAGTTTTCTGGAGAAGCCTTGCGGACAGACCCAAGCAGTCTCCGCCAAGGTCCCACCTCCGGCCCAAAAGGAACTTCGTCAACCAGCTACATCGAACAGACTGTGCTTGTTGAGCCATCGTCATGATGAGCTACTTCCTCCATTAAGCTCCTTCAAGCCTTCTCAGCCCAGAACCTATCACGATGGATGCCGTCGCAGCCTCCAGCGCCGAGACCCAGCCATCTCTTCAAGAGGTTTCAACTGGAACTTACAGAGTTCACGAGGTCAACCTCCTGAACATGGACGAGCTCGTGCCAGTGGCCGTGGTCACCCAGGATTGCGAGGCCACTCTAGCTGCCCAGTCCACACTCAACGCAAAGGCACCGGTCTTAGGAGTTCCAGGTGCCGCCAAGCCCCATGGTCGTCTCCCAGGCCCAATGCAAGAATAGATTACAAAACAAACCTGGAGCGAATACCTCCCAGGATATTAGTAATAATGCTGATGTTAGTCCTTTGTGTAAACCAGTATACTTTGCTCTGCCTTCCACTTGCAGGTCATTTCTGGAGGCAGAGGAAGTATTGCCAGACTCCCAGCACGAACGTGAGGCAGTGCCTACTGGAGCACCAAAAGCAGCTCAGATCCAGACCATACCCGAGGAAGCAGATGATGCAGAGTGCAGCTCCGAGGTCCTTTGCTATGGACGTGGGAAAGAGCCCGAGCCGCCCATATCAGGCCAGTCGACCCTGGCCCTCACCGACTCCTGTCAAGGAAGAGTAGCAGCCGTCAAGGCAGATGCCATCCAGATGGAAACTGGAGGGGCTTCTCTACTGCAGCCAGCCTCAGGTTTGCCTCAGACCGCCCTTGTCTGCAGATCCACGATGACCATGAACCAAGAAGCACGCCATTATAGCAGCCTGAACTCATCAACTTCAGTTAAGGCAATGCAGCAACACAGCAACTTCACCACAGGCGAGACGCAATGTGTCCAACCGCCTCGCACCTGCCGAGCCCATGTGTTACTGGGGCACTACGGGAGACTCCATGGCAGCCATCAGTTCATTTTCAATTGCCAAATTCGCCATATGTAGCTCCAAGGAAGTGAGGATGCCCCCACAAACAGTGTCAGCCAGCCACCGAATTAACTGCCAGTGCTGCGAACCCACAAGTTAGCTAGTTGAACACTGCATTTAGTTGGCAGTGTAAGTTTGCACGACGCCAACCCTGTAAAGTTACATAGTTGAAAACGTTTTCTTATCGTCCAGTTTCCTGTCAAGAGGATACAATGACGATGTGCCTTCTTTGTAGCTTTGCTACCCCTACAGTACTTTTTGATTACGTAACTCACCTCATGAGGCAGCATGTAGGTAGCTGAGCGAGATGTAAATAAGATGCATGACCAGTGTACAGACACTTCCCTGGAAGAAGACAACATGTGTGTAGAAGCATTTAGATGCCGAGAGAGTAATAGTGTTGTGAATACAGAAAAAGAGAGAGGAAAATCCAACAGGTTGGTGTGCTGTTTACCATTCTTAGACTCTAAATTCAACACAACGTAGTCTTGTAAAAGTTGTGTGAAACCTGTTAAAAATACCTTTGCACTGTGTCGAGTCATGTAATTTGTTTCTTAAAAGAATAATTTTTTGTGTTATCAGATTGCTATTGTGTAGAATTATTTTTCGCAAGCAACCGAGACTCAACATTATTGCTAAAGCAAGGTTGCAAGAAGAAAGTAATATTTTGTAGAATAAAGTAATCTATTTTGCTGATTATGTGCTGAGTCGTTTTGCCAGCAGCCAGAAACTTTAAATGAGGTTATGAGAAGAAAGAATTATGATGTAGATATGCTATTTTTCAGTGACATGTGTTTTCTTCTTACAATTCTATCACTTTTTTTGTAAGTGATGAATGTACTTGCCTTTGTATGTCCCTACCACTTCACTCTAGTGCAAACCCTTAGTAGTGGGCTGGATCTGGAAGCGCTCAGTTCACTGGAAATCCCCTAGTTTGTGTTTAGCAAAGACGTAAAAGAATGCCTGCTACGCGACACTAGGAAACCCTGATATCACCTCCATGTAGACTGCCACAGCGGGGCATAAGGTCAGATAAAAGAGTGAAGTGTAAAGTACTGTTGTAGGGTAATCTGTCAAAAAAAAGACCAGCGGCATACAATTCGGTTTTCCCAATGGGATAAAAATAAAAACACAAACACAAAACGTACACTGTAATACAATGAGTGTACAAATAAAAGATGTCAAAAATCCCCCTGGCACCATCTGGATACTCTACTACTACTTTTTCTTTTCTTTTCCCTGAAGCGAAGAGAGATAGGATTTAGTTTCCAGGTGTAGGAGAGATAGAGAGTGTCTGCTGCTGAGCACAGTTTGTAAAAGTAGGAATAAAAGAGCATTCAGACCCCACCTGTATGAAGGAGCAACCTTCACTGCACCTAGCTGTTTCTACATTGCAAGATTAAGTTCAGTAAAGAGAGGAGTGGCACCACGTGCCGGAGCGCCTAGAGAAGCATGCGCTGTAGAAGCACAATTAGGAGAAAATGAAATTGCTTTTGAGAGGACAGCACAGCATTCTTTCAAAGGAACTTCCTTTTTGACCTACCATACATCCCTCTGAGATGACTAGCTGAGAAGGACTTTGATTGTCCATACAGAGTTTGGGGATAATTTGCATCCATCTCTGCTGCTCAACCAGCGATAGTCATATGGGAAGGTGATCATCTTGTAGGGATTTATGCTAAGAAGAGTATAAGAACCCAGTTCACCCCAGGAAGGATCTGTCAGAGGTTGTATGTGGAGGGGGGTACTGTCCCACTGGGGGTAACTTATTAGAGGAGACCAACGACCTGTGTAGACAATCAAGCGTCTTTCACAGGGTGGTACAAGCAACCTACCCTCAAAAGGGCATCCCTCCACTCTATTCCATTAAGAATTCTGACTACAAGAAGATAGCTAAATTGTCCTGGGAGAATGACCTTGCTCAAGGATGAGATCTGATCACATCCTGTAGATGGTGCTAGTGGAGAGAGAATTATTGTCCTTGAGCTGACATTTCCAAAGCCTTTCAAGGAAAATCTGTCTTTCTCTCTCAAGGATGAGCTTCGGTAGCAGCAGAGAAGGGGCGAATTGACGCATGACGCTTTTTTAACACTAGTGATTTGACAAGATTTCAAATTGGTCCTTCATTATCGTTGCTTGTGAGTTTTCAAATTTACATTACCATTATTTCCGACTTGTGATGAGATTGTTCTGTCTACCATTTAAGATGGGCATTCTAGATAGTGTAGATTGTTTGATTCACTGGCCCATAGTAATTATGCAAGCCAGGCATCAAATTCTTTAGTTCGCTGCTAGATAGCACCGCTAGTAGGATTTTAGTTTGTCTTTGCTTTCCTACCCTTTAAGCCGGCCTGTGATGTCACGTTAGCAAGTCATGCCTTCGCTACCCCCTACTCTACGACCACTCCTCGCCATCCTGACACCAGCCAATAAGCATCGGGCAGTGGCCGAATTACTATAAAAGGAGGGTCAGTTTTCGGCTCCTGACCAGTGAGACAGAATCCAAACTTAGACACGAGCGAGTGCAGACATGCTCGCTAATGCTACAAGTTTAAAGTTTGAAAGTTTGTCCCCCCCCCCAACAGTTTTGTTCTACCGTGAAATCGGGACGACGCAGGGAATATATATGTGAAAGAACCACCCAGAGATGCAGCATCTCGCTGCCTAGCCACGATCCTTGCTTACTAGTTCCAGGGTCATAGGTCAGTGGGTGGGCTTCACGCCAAATATTTTATTAGGAGTCCACAGTAAATAATTCCTTAAAATGTCTGCGCTGGAAAGTGGCGCCGATATGGCAGCTGTTTCTGCCCTCGAAAACAGCAGACTCAAGCAAGTGACAATTCTGAGCCTAGCCATAATGCTAAGTTTATCACAGCTAACCCAGTGATTACGAACACAGACACACGAAGTGACGCGCTGCACCAGGCTGCAGTCGGTCAGTCCACAGTGACGCGCCAGGAAACTATTCTCAAGGTTGCACTGCCTACAGAACAGCCAACCGCAGAAAATGTCATAGCCGGGGAAAAGCCTTTTGTCTTGGCCCCGATCACGATGCTGCACAACACTGCACACCCCTTAAATTGTTTATATGACAGGTTAATGTCCGCCGGCTTGACCATGTGCACAAAGAGCACAAAGAGCACAAAGAGGGGAACGATGTACATGTTCCCCTCCATCACGCAATATCACACAGTGCTGTGCATGATTGAGCAGGGAGGGCTCGAGTTTTTTGTATCATGCGGCAGCTCAGAAAAGCCGTTGACAGTGGTATTTAAAGATATACCCGCAGGAACCTTCCCTGCACGTATAATGGCAGACCTACAGCAGCAAGGCCTGCCTGTTATTGTCATTCACCCACAATATAATTACCAGAGGCAGCCACTCAACATGTTCCAGGTTGATTTTCCGCAGGGATCAGAAGACAAAATCAGGGCTGTCAGGCGTGTAATCGATCTGGCAGTACTTATCGAAACCTACAAACACTCACGAGCACCACTGCAGTGCTCAAAATGCTGCAGACTTGAACATGTGACCGCGCAGTGCAGGTTCACAGTAATGTGCCCCCCTACTCAGGACCTCACAAGGCGGTGAACTGCACTCGCGCGCAAAAATGCATCAACTCTGGCCAACAACACAATGCCAAGTACCGTAGCTGCCCCATGCATGCCAGGGAATCAGCATAGCGACAACCCAAATTGTGACAGGGAAACACAAACACTCGAGGACGGCAGGGAAAATCTCACCCCCATCAGGAACAGTGGTTCCCAGCCCCCCCCCCCCCCCCCCCCATCACAGAATAAGCAGTATAACCAAGCTGCTGCAGGTGAATGGCAAACTGCAGGCCCCTCCGCAGGCAGCCACTAATCAATGTAGGATATTCCACACAGCAACCGCAGTATGAGAGTGAGAGGCAGCCATACATGGAATATCGCTCTTCCAACCCCTACAAGGCTCTTCAACAGGACTCGTATGAAGATGATTTCCCTCCACCGAGGTCCTGGCAGCCTAGATTCCAGCAGCAAAGCCGCCCACGACCCCAGAAACAGTGACAACACTGAAGGAGGAACCAGCCACAGCAAGATCAGCCTATGCAGCAGGGAGAACAGCAGGCTGCGGCCTCACCACAGCAGGAGCACAGAGAAGTTAGCAGGCCAGAAGTGGAACCTCCAGTCATCCAGACAATCACAACCCAGACACAACTGGAGGTCCTACAAGTAAAACAGACTCTTCCACTATCAATCCCACCTCTCGAAATCACTCCAGAGAGGGTAGAACAGTTACAAAACTACTCTTCCACTGTGTACGCGCAGATACAAAAGGAAGCAGCCACATGTCACAAACCCATTCATACGACACTAGCAATGCAATTATCTAACCTCTCCACATGGGTCGACCCCACCATACAGGCAATCCACCGTTTACGCCTCGTGGCAGAATTTATCCTAGAATTAGGCAATGACAGCTCTCAAAGTGCCACCTGGTACGCAAGGGGCAGTAAAAAATCACGAGTGGGAAATTAGGGAGTTCCTACAAAGACATAACATACAAATAATAGCCCTCCCTGAAACACACCTACAGGCCAGTGACACATTCCAAGTTTGTAACTACATTATACATACACAACCGTCCGGAGGAGTCGCTCTTGCAGTACACACAGGCATCCGACACCAATTTTACCAGCTACCAGAGCTAGGGAAATTGGAAGTAGTGGCAGTTAAAACATCTATTCAAGGCCAGAACTGAATTGTGATGTCAGCTCCGACTTTCCTCGCCCTAGGAGATCTAAATTCTAAACACGTGTCCTGGAGCAGTGTAGGAAAAACTCAAAATGGCCAATTACTTTATAACCACCAACAAATCAATCTGTATCTTGTTTGCACTCCAGAAACACCCACAAAATACCTGGAAAATGCAAATTACCCGCCAGATATACTCAACATCACAATATATAAAAATATAAATTTCACCTATGAGCTGGAAGTACTGCAAGAGCTGCACTCAGACCACCTTCCAGTGCTCGCCACATTAGATAATGTCAACACAGAAGCCACCCAAGCCAGGCAAGTCAGGAACTTCAAAAAGGCAAACTGGCCTCGCCTTAAGTACATAACCCAAAACATCAACTGCGAGAAGCAGCTAATATACTCTTGACAAAATGTGCATATGATTATACACATAAAGTTAATATAGATGAACTTTGGTAGTATGACTAAAGTAAAAGATAAATAAATGTCTCATGAATGTTCTTCTTTCCAACTTACGTTTGTAAGTGTTTTAATAGTATCCAGCTATGAAAATCCAACAATACTTACACCATAAAGGGCTCCTCCAACCAAAGGTCCGGCAATAAATCCCAAACCGTAGAATACTTCCATGGTTGCCTAAAAAACCAAATTTACATCACAACTTAAAAAAACAGCCTGATTGGAAAATAAAAAAGAATAACTTATACCTAACACAAATTCATGAAAATTTACCGTTTTTTTTATATGGCTACATATTATTTTAACAATTTTTTCCTTGGGGTCCTCATTCCTGCATTTTAAGACACATCAAAGGCACTGTATACATTGACACGGCGCCCTCCCATGTGGCACGATTTTCGGCGTGCCCTGTGCCATTGTGAAGCTTGCTGGCATGCTGCTCATCAATTATTCACACGCCTGAAGGTCAGCTCAGCGATTGCCTACATGCCGGAGTTCATCACTCGTGTCTACTGTGCCACTTTTTGGCACCGCTAATTTTTTTTGTGCGTTTCGTAATTTGTATTTCCTTTCTGGAAATAATTCTGCTTATTTTATGGTAAAACCCTTGTGTTCTGTTTCAGAACCTAAGTTTTATTTTGCACTCATTTTCTTGTAAAGCAAGGTTAATAATTTTTGGGTCACTGTTACTGTAGGTCGTTTATTTATGTTTTTAAACAATTTAGTAATATTCTGTGATTTCACAAATTTTGAATATCTTACAAAATTTGTTAGCGACTAATTATTCTGATTTTGCTCTATTATCTTGACAAAACTAATAGTGTAAGTGCTATTGCCAGGTGTTATGTCAACAGTTAAAAGGTGTCTGTAAAATTTTGTTATAGTATATTTATCTGTAATTTGTTATTTTAAATTATTAATGTCTTTACTATTTGTCTGGTATTATTTTAACTAAAATTGAATTATAATAAGTCACTTAAATTTTAAATGTAAAATTCCTCATTTTGATTGTGTGTGTGATTTTCTGAAACGATCCACACCAATGGTATTTTCTGAGAACGCACACTTCCGCATTCTTCATCTAGCCTCAAGGGCATGAAAACCACTTATTTTTTTTAGCTCAGGCATATTCTTGATTTTATGATGTAAGAACTTCTCTTTTACCGCAACTGCATATCGTACTCATTTTTTGTGTTAGATCTTTGTTCAATGGTCCACCTACCGCCCAAGTTAATGATGAGGCCTTGAATCCTTTTCGCCTGAACTTCATGTCGAGGCGTGGAGACTCTTTTTTGGGATGTCGGCTTGTGAGTTCATGATAATCTAATCACTGTCTGCCCGCATGGAAAAACTAACTATTGCAGACAAATGATACTAATTGTTTTTAAAAAACTTCAACATGAACAATTTGATGTCGCTTCAGAAAAGTCGCTGTACTACTATTTGCTACGAAATACAGTTTTGGGAACTGTATTATTGCAGTGTAAAAGCTAAAATTAATTTTTTATCATGGTCACGAAACAATTTGCAAAAGTAACAAAAGATGTAAAATATTTTAAATCAAAGTTTGATTAGCTTGACAAGTGCCATTTAAAATAAAATCTAAAAGAAAAATTTTCAATTTCAGTGAATGTAACTTGCTAGGCTCATGAGTCGATACAAAGTAATTTTATTGGGATCTAAAATTGGGGATCTCTAAAATAATGGTTATCAAAAGAAAAAGAGACAAAATGATTTAAAAAAGGGGAGAGAAAAAAAATAATATTAAAGTTTAACGCATGTCAACATGCTGGGCAGCACAAATACGCACTCTACAGGCGACTTCGCCCTATCTACGAGGGACCAGAGATCAGGGCAAGTCAGTAACAGTGTTAATTATGGTGTTATTAAATTGTGCATAGAAAAACTGCTGAGGAATAACCGTGAGGCGCACCGAACTCCACAAAAGATAAGCCTTGCAAATGTTTCGAGTCCGAAAGGGCATACTGCTGTTCCTGGGTTTCCGGTGTTCCCTCATTTACCCTCAACGTAGTCCTAACACCAGACTGCACAACAGGGTCTTGGGTGAGACTGCCAAAGTCATACCCCCACAATTGTCTGTCCGCGGAAAGGTAGACAGATCAAACTTCCTGGGTGGGAAACAATCTCTGTGCACCTCACTCTGGGGTCTGACTCCTCTCTCTTCCGATGAACACGAGATGGTGGTCAACATAGTAACCTCTTTCCCACTGAAAGCCAAGAGGGGCGCGCATCAAGTTGTACCTTGAGATTACTTTTGTTTTGTTTGTTATTTATTATTGTTGGTTATGAAAAGAGAATCTTATTTATAAAAAACAGTGGAATTTTAAAAAATAAATGGTTGTCATCTGATTTGGATTTCAAGTTTCATTTACAAGTATATGTTCATCCTTGCTACTTCACTTAAATATATAATTTTGTTTTGGTAATATGTACTATTTACTTGTGTAATGGGTGTTGGATGGTGAATTTTGGTTTGGTCTTCTCTGCTTACGTTAACCTTTCAAAGATCACACGTATGACAACTAGAGCCATGAGGCATTCTATATGTAGTGGTGCTGGAGGTTATGTCTGCTGCAGCTTTTACTAGCTTTTGAGTGGAGTTGGCCCTGGCACCGCTACACTACTACCAGTATGAAACGAGTGTTACCTACGTCAATAACAGCAACCAACGGCAGTTACAGTTCCAGACAGCGAGAACATCAGAATCCAGTTACCACACCGCCTGTTCCAGTCAACTAGGAACCGCACACCACGATAAAAATAAACTTCTCCGCTGAAAAAAATTGCAGGTGTGAACAATGTTGTAAATTTATGTTTTTTCCCCCCTCCTGTTACAATTTTGCAGAGTTTTCTTGTATTGACAAATGCACTCGTAAATTAAGGAAAAAAAAAATTTATGTGTATTGTTTCTATGTAGGCTGATTGTGCTCTAGTGCATTGATACATATTAGGTACCCATTTGTCAACTTTTGCATTATGGCTAGTACTCAAGAACAAAACGAGTAAGTGAAGGAGAAAACTTTTTGGATTTTGATACCAATATGTCAAATCAGTAAACATAATTCAACTTATCTAATATGGAAGTGAACACTTCAGGTTCAGGTCTTGGTAATACAAATGGAGAAATTCAAAGAGAAAAGAGAAGTCAGAAATGTGACCAAATAAGCCTGCTTGTAAGGTTAATAACAGAACAAAAGGCAGAGCTTCAGGAATTTAAGGTACAACAGAAAAACGAGTTACAGGGATTTAGGACAGAACAAAAACACTACAACAGTTAACAGAAAAATGTAATGCGTTTAAAACACATTTTAATCATTTGGAAGTGACAGTGAATCTGCAAAGTATATAATAATAATAATAATAATAATTATTATTATTATTATTATTATTATTATTATTATATGCCGAAAATATTGCTTAATTACAGCATTCAACTTTCATCGAATAGGATAGTTTTCTAAGTTGTAATGTGTGTGGCATGGAATTGTTTTCTAATAAAAGCACATCTAATAACCTGTAAATACAAGTCTGCACACATAATGATTTGTATATACTATGTAAATAGTTTGTGTTAGAAATAAGTTAATAACAATATAATTTATATGTAAATTTTTACACTTTTTGGGTTAAATTATGAAAATTTTTCATGCAGCAAAAGAGTTAAACTAGACAACTTGTACTGAATGTGAATGTAAAATAGTAATTACTTGGAAGGAGGCATGTGATATGTACTATTTTATTGTAACATGTTCTTATTAATTTACTTTGTATAAGAATGTAATGTGATGTAGTTTACTGCGACTTATATTTTGTAAATATATGTATAACCATGTAAACAAATATTTTTTCTTGCAAAAGATGGACTTGCAGTACAGCCTTCATAGTCGCCATTCAGGTAGGTTTCGATTTGGGACCGGTTTCTTCAAAATATTTCCCAAACCGAGGGGGATAATGTAACGGTATTGTAATTGATACATTCAGTAAAAATTTCATTTTTTAACATTTCTGTAAAAAAAAAATAGCAACTCATTTAGTAAGAACATCATGGTAATAATAATTTGTTAATATTTTACATATTTTCGTTTTTCCAAATTTATTATTTTATTTGAGTCATTCAGTAGTAGTAGATGTCTTAGGATGACATTGCTCCTTTTCACTGGGTTAGTAAACTTGACACGTAGCAGTCATATTGCGCTATACGATGAAATAAGAAAGTGCAGGTGGTCACATTTGGCTGATGTGACCCACCAAGGGGAAGGCAAGCGGCCGACCTGTCTTGTGGACTGTTGCACACAACGTCACCTGGCAGCCAACATGCCTAGCGAAACCCTGGTCACCCTGTCCTGTTCACTTGTACGTGTTCAGCTTCCCTTGTCAAAGTGCCTACACTAATTATTAAAATTGAACAAAATTTTAATGTTTTATCCAAGAATGTATGACAATTCATACAATATACACCAATCTCTATTTATATGATGCACTTCATCCACAAAAAATATAAATAAATCACAGTTTATTTTGCCGGATTACAGATTTTTCAGTTTTCATTTGAAATGGTCTCGAGTACTTCATGCAGATATTGCATTTAAAGTAGTAACAAATTATAGAACTCATATTCAATAGAACTCATTTGTTATTTACAAATGCATTGACTCAAAATGACTTTTGCATGTTAGCAATATTTTACACTCGCCCACCAGTTGTGAGTTATTTACGTGAATTGACTAGATGCATTAAAATATAGCTTGCATTTTCTCATTTAAAATTTATTAAACTCATATGTATATTTATTATATATACTAGCTTTTCCCCCTGCCACGCACGTGGTCGGTCCCACTATTGGGTGCTCTAGCCACTGGGCTACTGCGGCCCCATTATTGGGTTCTCTACACATTGAGCTACTGCAGCCCAACTATTGGACGCTCTTAATCACTGAGCTACTGTGGCACCACTATTGGATGCTCTAACCACTGGGCTAATGTGGCCCCACTATAGGGTGCTCTAACCATTGGGCTCCTGCGGCCCCACTATTGGGTTTTTCTACCCACTGAGCTACTACGGCTCTTGGGAAGGAATGTAAGACAGCCCATAGACAAAAAAGAAACAAGAAATGACGGAATTTTTTTAACAATGCTTTTTTATGCAGTAATCCTAAGAAAAGTTTAATCCAGTACCTATGTATATCCCTAATCATCAACTTTTTTGGAACTGTTTGAGATATTTTCCCATGGTAAAAAGTAGCCTAGGTCACTCTCTGGACCCCCAACTATCACTGTACAAAAACTCACGCCGATCCGTTGCTCCATTTTGACATCAAAGGACAAACATACAAACAAACACACTTTTGCATTTATATAGTAGTAAGGATAATCTTCTAACAAAGATAAATATTTTCTACTTATAATATGTTCAAGAACATATGAAAATTTCTTCCCCCCTTAAATAATCCACAAATATAAATTTACAATATGAAATAATAAATAATAACAAAACCCAATGTAAATAGGTAAAGAAAAAATGTTATAACAAATGCAAAAAATTACAATGCTTTACTAAATGTCTGTGATTCTTATGAACATAACAAAACATTTAAAAGTCAATTTTAAAATTATTTAACACTTTAAAAAACATGTCATTTTTGAAAAATAATAATAAAAGATATTCATGATGCAACATCAGTTTATAAATAGGTTTCTTAATTTTAATTCCCTCTTATCTCTTGTCATTTTTTTATAAATTTTCTTCGTAGTTAAATTTTTTTTTAGGTATGTACATTCCTCTTATAAAATACTGGATAACTATAAAACGGCAGTGTATTTCCATTACTATGAAGTATGTTTGGTAACAGTTGAAATTTTTTTTCTTCTTTTTGCAGAAAGTTTCTCTGTGAAAATCGTTAGATAATTTCTCAACAAATTGAATTTTCTTCACAAATTCCCATGTCTCTTACTATTTTGAAAATGTTGTGTCCACATCTTCAAGAAACATGATAATCCTTTTCTGCTTTAGTTTCGGACATTGGTTTGTCAAAGTCGTGATACATAGGCTATTTCTATTTTCTTAGGAAGCCACGAGCCATTATGATTTGCACATAACCATGCGACACTAGGATCTGATCCTCTGACCTGTCTGCACGTACTGTATTTGTTTACTAATTTTCATTTCATCAAATACAATTACAGTTATTTTATTATATTCATTAAGTTTCCTGCTCTTATATTACATTACCACCAACATGTTTTACAAAATACCTACATTGCACTAACTGCAAAGCTCACTATCCTAGAGTACTTATATTAAGTGATTGATGAGAAATTAAGTTTGTTCAGCAAGTCAGTAGGCATTTGTTTTTGCACTTCCACTCTTTAAAGATATTGCAGAAGTAATATTGTAAGTAGATCAAAAAATTCTGCAATTTTAATTTTGTAATATCAACCAATCTTTCCCAAAGTGAAAAGCGTTCATAACACATCTTGCACTCTAATATCAGTGTCTGTGTGAATAATTTTAATATTTTTAACTCTTCTATCAATAGTGCCTTCTCCCATTAGTTTTTATTTCTGATTTTAAAAAATTGGGTTATCTGTAACTATGAATATTTAATCTCGTCTTAAAGTAGGTACTTAAACGGTTGACGTGTGCCCATGTTAACCCCTTCTCCTTAGCCCGTTTGCTTGCCACACCACGTTCTGCAACACAGTGTGTGTGCGTGCTCTACGAGCGCAAGTGCATCGCAGTGTGGCGAGGGACGACGCAAGTGCAGAGCAGAGTGAGGTGTGACGCATGGATATAAAAGTAGATCCTGTGAAATTTCTGTTAGTTTTAGCATTTAAAGGGCAAGGTAAGTTTATGCAAGGGGACACAACTAATAAAGACACCTGCCTTAGCAGCCCTAAAGCCCTCAGTGTTTATAAAGTGTCTTTTTGCAATTTTCTGTTATGTTCATTCATGCAGTTGTAATGTTATGTCTTAATGAATATTAATTACAGGGTTATTTTTGTAAGCAATGTGCAACAACCGACACGCAGGGTACATGTCCGATATGCAAATGATGTGTGCAAGGAAGTAGTGCAACGCGGGGTGCCAGCACATCAAGCCGGCCGGCACGCAGCGTGGAAAAGTTCAGTAGTCTTTCGTCTTTGCAAGAGATGTGCTGCGTCACAATGGGGCTCATATTTCACACTCTCGTGCAGCCATCAACATGTTGGACTAATCACTTCAATGCAATAGTTAATATATTGGAACCTTTTTGTTTTCAACTGCCCGAGCGTTTACCGCCCCTCACACCTACCCAGTGTTTGTATCGCCTGGGTAGGCTTAAAATGCACTGATTACTTTCTGTGACCTCGTGTTGTTTTTTAGTCAGTATCATCATCCAAGCTGATAGGTTAGCAAGCAGCACCAATGTAAGTTTTCTCCTACGGAGATGTAGCAATGTAACTGAATAAATCTTAGTAGTGACGAGTTTCCACGTGTGATTTATTTCCAGTTCGCCGCAAAGCAGTTAATTGGCAGGAGAAGTGAATCTGGTTGTATTCTCGCTTAACATGCAAGCCAACTTCGTGAAGCCAACATAGTACAAGTAACACATTTAAAGACATGCGAAACATTCAGCAACATTAAAACCAGTACTCCAAGCCAGACTTGAATCCAGTATTAATTGGCAGTATGCACCACCGAAGCCCTTACATGTTTTTCAATACTGCAAGCTCTTAACAAGTTTAAATATCTACACAACTTTGAAATAAAGAGTTTCTTATGTTCATGCGAGCATGTATGAATGAACCTTGCATAACTACGAGATTATAGTAAAGAGTGTATCGACAGAACAATTGATTCCACACTTTTTCAGATGAACTAACCACCTTGTTGGAAATATTTCTTGCCGAGTAGAAAGTGATGATGCTACCGAGAGCATGCTTTGTGTTATTCAGACAAATTTGTGTGTTATTAAAAAATTCTGTCAGAGATAATTACAAGAAATTGACACGCACCCCTCTACTGCGCAGCAAGCATGCGCGCACTACTATACGACTTTACCCCATCATCACATGATGATAGCAATTTGGTGTAAGTCACATGCCGCCAGGCAATGAATCTTGTGGCTACAGGGTTGATTCAAGTAGTACAGACAACTACAGACACGCTGATGATAAATGGAAATTGTACTTCCACTCATACATGGACATGCGGTCACCACCCCCAAAGTCGAAGCTTGTTTTACCCACCGAGTCACCGACACAGCAGAGAGGAAGAAGCTAGTTAGCAGGGATGCTGAGAGAAAGCAGCACCTTACGGCAGATGTCACTACTACCTGAGCCTTGTGGAGAGGCGGTAAATATATCAACAGCCTCCAGACAGGGAGATAATAAATGTGTGGCATGGTCCACTACACTGTTTTAAACAACCCCTGCGATACAAGGCTAGCAACCCCTGCACCCTGGGGCAGCAAAAGTGACACCGCTTTGGCAAATCTTCGTCGGCCCTCCGACCTGAAGAAGGTCGGAGGATTCTCCTCAGTATGCGGAAGACTCTCCAGCCTGCGAAGGCTCTCCAGTCTTCAAAGACTTCCTTCCAACAGCCTGCAGAAGACTCTCCATCACCAACAGTCTGAAAGGCTTTCCTACCATCTACCAGAAGCTCCAACCCCGCAGCACGCAGAGAAAACCAGCTGTGAAGTTCCATGTATCGCGACGTCCCTACCCCTACATCCTCACTACCCGAGTCAAACCTCTGCACTCTGCAGTAGCAGGCCTTATACATAATCCCTTCTGGACAACCACCCCTCACACACAAGTAAATTGTGATTAGTAATTTAGAGTTATCTTTTTATTTTGGTAATGCAGGTTCGCCTTCACCTGCTGTAACATAACTTTAAATAAATTTTATTTTTATTTATACAGAGTCAAGCATCCCCGGGTTTTCACGTGGATATAATAATTACATTGTAGCAAATTTTAATTCTTGCAAGACAATTATTTTTCTCCCCTGTCATTGTTTTAATAAAGGCTCAATAGAAACCAAGCGACCTCTCCAGATCAGACACGAGTGGGCCGAACCTCTTTCAACTCCTGACACCTGAATAAAGCTATAGTCTGAATAAGACCTGGAACGCCTGAGGCGTGTCTGGTGCACCCAAGCCTGCCCGAGAAATACTCCTATCTAGCCAGTCTCTCTACGCACTCATTACATTGGTGCATCTGAGTAAGATGGAACCCAGGAGGGCTTAAGGGAGGCTGCTAGATTACGAGTGCGCCATCATAATTACTAGCATTTGCTAAAAGCTATTCAAAATATTTATTTCCGTAATTTTATTATTATTACTATTATTTTCATTATTATTATTATCTTTTTTTCTGTAGCATTACGCAATCATTGCTATCCTTAATACATTTATAAACCTTTAGATTGTCTGCGTAAAGAAGTACACTAGAGTGCCTTATTACACCGACCATATTGTTTATAAATATATTAAAAGCCAGCATACTTTCTTGAGGAATGCCAGAGGATAGAGAATGAAAACGTGATAGAGATTTTTCAGTTTTTACTACGAAGGACTGACCAAGAAAGTAATTTGTAAACCAATTAGTATAAGAGTTGTTTAAACCAAACTGTTGTAATTTCTGAATAATAATTTTATGTTGACATATGTCAAAAGCTTTATTGAGAATGAAATATACTACATCCATTTGTTTTCTTGTTCTGATTTCAGTATAAAGTTCGTCGCAAAATTAAACAAATTAGTAGCTGTCATTTTGCCCATCAGAAAACCATGTTGAAAATCTGAAAATGAGTTTTTTATTACAAACGATAAGTGCTTAAATATTATTTTTTCAAAGACCTTAGATAGGCTACTCAATAAAGTAATGGGTCTATAGTTATTTATATCAAACTTATTCCCATTTTTTAATATAGGGACTACCACCCCACATTTCCAGGCATTGGGATACTTGCCACTTATTAGACTGTAGTTAAAAATATGAGAAAGTATTGGAGTCAGGGTTTTTGCACAGCCCTTAATTATAAAATTGGAGATATCATCTAAACCAGTTGCCTAGCTAAGACTTTTGATAGCCCAGAGAACTAGTCCTTGAGAGATTGAATGTGTGTCAATATTTAGATGGTTTATGAATTTATTATGTACCAAGGAATTAATAGTTGTTTGTTCATAACCTTTAGCAAAATGTTTAGCGAAGAGATTAGCTAGTAGAGAAGGATCTTGAATCATATTATAATCGACAGTAATAGTAAGGGTTATTTATAGTCATTTTTCATCATTTTAACATAGATTCAGAATCTATTTTGGTCGGTTTTTAAGTTATTATTATTTTTGTTTGCCAGGTTATTTTGGATTGTTTTATTTGCTATTTAACAATTTTTCTTAACTCAGCAAAACGTACACAATTGATTTCAGATTTAATTTTTTTGTAAAGTCTGTGAAAATGTTCTTTCTTTTTTATTAAATTAATTAAGTCTCTTGTAAACCAAACTGGGTATTAAGGTTTTCTGGCTTTGGCTATAGGTATAAAAGTATTAATTATTGATTGAAGATTGGTAGTTAAAAATTCCTCCATAAAGTTAACATCTTGAATCTGGTAAATCGGAGCCCAGTCAAAACTATTAACAGCAACATATAAAGATATGTAATTGCCTTTCTGATAATTTCTATAGTGTTCTTGATTCTTAAATTTACATTTTTCAGAAGTGAACGAAATCTGACAGCATAAGGTTGGGTGATATTTATCTTCCTCCACCAGTGGATCAGTAGATTTCTCAAGTTTAGTAAAAAAATTTGCCAATGTTAAATCTAATAAATTCGGCAGATGGTTTCATTTTATTAAATTGCTCAAGATTAAGAGAGTTAATAGATTGTAATAATGACTGTCTAAGTTTGATATAATAATGCATAGTATTTTGGGTGTGTAAAGTATTCCAATCGATCCTGGGAGCATTAAAATCTCCTACAATTATTTGATGTGGCTAGTTTGATAAGTTTGATTCTAAAAAAAAAAAATATTTTTGAAAATCCTCCACTGATATCTGTGGAGGAAGATACAGATTTTCAATTAGTAATTTATTGATATTATTACAGGTGATTTTGACTCAAATAGATTCAATATTTTTATAATCAAGATCTAATTTTTGTTCAATATATGAAAAACATGTTTGGTTAATAGCAATCAATACACTACCTCCTCTATTGAGGTTCGTTACAATAGCATCCCTATCATGACGAAAAATGGTATATTGTTTGGGAAAATAATGAGAATTTATGCTTTGATCGTTAAACCAAGTTTCCGTTAGGCATATTATAGAGTAATTACTGCTGATCACATTTTCCAAAAATGTAACGGATTTCGTCCTAAGCCCTCTTACATTTTGATAATATAATTCAAGTTTGTGTTTTGACACCTCCGAATGCCTGTAACATTATTTATGGTGTTTTCTCAGCTCCTCCAGCCCCTTCTTTAGACTGTACAGTTTCGTCTTACGTGTTACTACCTGGAGCGAATAACTGTTCGTCATGTAATTTCCCGTAGAAAACACACAATACAGCCGGCGGGCCAAAAGATTGTATTTAAAATGTGTTCAAATTCGGGTTCTGCCACTGCCACATAAAATGAAGAGTACGAATTGTACCTTGTTTTCAATTTTGCCACCTTTAAATTTGAAACTTTTATTTCCTGATTAATGTATGTTATAATATCATTATCTTGCACATCTGGCGCAAACCTGGAAACAAACATTGCTTTTATATGGGGGCGGGCCATCTTCGGGACGGTTTTGATATTAGCGTTGTTACGAACACCTAACTGTACTTGCTTTCTTGAAGCGAACGGCTTCGGCTTCGTAGCAGAAGAACCGCTTGCCATGGATGTTTTTGTTCCTCTTCTGCTTACCAGCATAAAACCATCTTCATCAGCAACATGCTGTGTCTGCGGTTCATGTCGATCTGTTTCCTTATTCATCACTTGTGCTGCCAACTGAACTTTGCTATGCAGGAACTTGCCGTTATACTCTGGAGCCACAGGATTTATCGCCTTGCCCACAACTTCACTGAAAAGTTTTCTGGGAATTATCTTGGGTGGATTTAAAAGCCTCAGTTTTTTCGGTGGAAACACCACATGATGTGCACATATTCCTGTTATTTGTAGTTTGAAAACTTTCGAACATAGCTCTAAGTACCCCATTGTCCTCCTTAAGGTCTTGGACTTCTTTTACAAGGTCATCTATTTTTTTACACAAAACTTCGAATAAAACCTTAACACTTTAGTCCATTGTCTCAGCAATCTTACTTGATATTTCTTGTTCAGACAAAGAAGTTAATTCGTTATCGTCAAGCGACACTGTAAAAAACTCTTGTGTGTTTTTTAAACGTTTTTTTCCGCACTATTTTCTTTTTAGGCAATAAGCCAAACGTATTTAAATCGTCATTAACATTCACACATTTCACGCAAGTGTATTCTTCATCAGGGTCTGTGCCTGTACACTGGCAGTGAAATCTTGTTCCACACGATCCCGCGCACTTAATTTTTGTTTGCCAAAGAATGGTTTATTACAAATTGAACATTGATCAGAGCTAGGGGGCATGTAGAAACCCCTAAAATCTAAACGTACGAGTGTTTCCGACACTTTGCACGCAGATATTACTACAAAAACATGATATTCACAGGAGCTGCTTCATAACACGTCCATCTTGCGTGAGTGCCTGGACAATAAGATATCTTAGCTATACGTATGTGGTGTAAAGAAAATGCTATGCAGCTTAGTATCAAAAATACACACTGTATTTCGTTCTCAAGGAAAACTAATTCCATATGCTACAAATACCACATGGATAAGGAGTTAATCAAAATAACTGACTATTTAAGAGACCTAGGGATATTATTAGATGCAAAACTTTATTTGATATATATATATATAACTTAATAAATAAAATTAGTTTTACTCTAGGCGTTATAAAATTCATCACATTTTCAGCCACCTCTCCAAATTCTCTATTATGTCTTTATAATGCTTTAATTAGATCTAGATTAGTATATTGTACTATGATCTGGAATTATGTAACAGAAATGGATTCGATTAGATTAGAAAACATACAAAGGAATGTATTTAAATTAATATTTAATAGATTCTCATTAGGTGTAGATTTTGATTATAATACAGAACTAGTTAGATTCAAAACTTTGTCTTTAAAACTAAACGTGAAATTTTAGATGCTTTATTTTTAATTCATTCATTTCTAAATTATACATCTTGTATTATAGTTAATAAAAAAGTATGTTTAAAAGTACCTTCTTACACGCATAGAACACTTCATACTTTTTCAGTATTAAAATGTCAGAAAAATTTAATCAAACAATGTGTTAATAATTACAATAAATATTTTTTCTAACTTTGAACCTTTTATAGGGAAAAAGATTTTATTTAGTGACTTGTTCAAACATTACAGTAGTTCATAATATTAAATATATCTTTGCAGTCATGTGCTGTATGTTCATGTACCTCCCTGTCATTGGTCTTGTACTGTTGGATGGCACGTTAAGCTTTGCAATAAATAAATAAATAAAATTAATAAATTATTATCATTATTAGCCAATCTCTACATTTTGTTTTTTTCCCTTCTCTGTGTTTTTGCGTTTGTATTGTATTGTCCATGTCTTTTATTTACGTGCCACCCAGTAATTGGTTTCTACTGATAGGTGGCACAATAACATTCAAGTAAATAATTTGTAGTCGTCCTAGTCATCATCGTCGTTGTGGCAGCGCTTCCATCTTCATTGTACTGGATTAACTACAGAGGAAGAATACAGTTGCGGAACATGCGAAGCGACTTTAAATATGTTTGGTTTTTCTCCTAAAAGAAAAACTATGAGTGCTGAAAAACAATCATCAGTTAATCTAAAGGACATCGCTGTTACGTTACCATTGGATAATATTCAACAAGGAAAATCTGCTAACATAGCTGCAAGTATGGACTCCAGCAGCCAATCAATGTTTGATGTATTGTGTACAAAAATAGATGACTTAGCAAAAGAAGGAAAATACTTTTTTACGTATAATGTTTGAAAGTCTGCAAATGTCTAAAAATAAACAACAGTATGCATTGTGTGGTCTTCCTGGCCAGGTATCAGAGGCGTAGCATCCTTCTTCAAATAACCAGCAAAAAAAATCATATAGTGAAATGGCTAGAAAAAATGTTGAGTTCTCTTCCATTAGCAGTAATAGCCAAGCCATTTATGGCAAACCGCAGTTGGCAACACGAGCTACGAAGAATGCTGAGCAGACAATCACCAAAACAGCCGGCTGCTGATGACAGATGTGCTAGTCAGCAGATGCGGCACAAAAACATTGACTGACCAGACCTGTGTCAACAAAGAAACCTATTCAACTTGGAGTCCATAATAGCGTGAACCTCAAGACTGTCCCGAAAATGACGAAACCTCGCATGAAAGCAATCTGTCTCACGTTTCACTCCAGAAGTACAAGCGAACGAGATTGATTCCTATATCAACTAGGAAATAAAAGTGACAAACTTAAAAGTTGCAAAATTAAAAACTAAATATAATACCTACTCTTCTTTTTATGTTGCCGTGGTCGAGTCCGATCTCAAACGGATTTTCAATACTGTATTCTGGCCAGCAGGCTGTCTTATCAGCCCCTTCTATGGCAGACTGCAAAATGAACAACTTTTTGTAAATGCTACTGAATCTTCTCCCGTAAAAGATAATAATGAAGTGGTCGGGGGAGCCGCAGTTGTAACTTCCTAATTATGTATTGGCAACCGGAGGTGCCTACTTTTAACCTTTATGCCCTTGAGGGAACTTTATTTATACTATCAAAATGTAAGGGGTCTCAGAACAAAATCCCTCACTTTTTCTCTCAATATAAGTAGTACTAATTATTCAGTTATTTGTCTCTCAGAAACTTGGTTAAACTCTACTATATTATTCCATTATTTTCCTGATCATTACTTAATATTTTGAAATGATCGTGATGCAAATTTAACAAACCTCAATAGAGGAGGTAGTGTTTTGACTGCAGTTAGTCAAATTTATTTTTTGAATGTAGAAGAAAAATTTTAACTAACTCAGGAAAAAATTGAATCTGTTTGTATTGAAATCATTATTAGTAATGTTAGGAAATTCCTAACTGGTAATATTTATCTTCCCCTCCAATTAACAGTTGAAGAATTCAGTAATTATTTTTCTTTTTTGGAATCAAAATTAATTAACTTTCATCACCAAATAGTTATTGTAGAAGATTTTAATATTCCCGGTATTGACTGGAAAACACTTCACACTCAAAATATTTCTTATTACTATAATAAAATTAAAGGTCAATTTCTTTTACAAAAAATAAGTTCATTGAACATTGATCAATTTAATTTTTCAAAACCTGATTCCGAATTACTAGATTTAGTTTTCGCTAATTTTTTCCACAAAAATAGAAAAATCAAGTGATCCATTGGTGTTGGGAGATAAATATCATCCAGCATTATGTTGCCAATTATCTGTTGATTTTAAGAAGCCAAACAATGATAGCCATACCTATTTAAGGAATTATCATAAGGATGACTATTTGGCTTTATATTATGCTGTTAATGATTTTGATTGGTCCCCCATATATCAGATGGCAGACGTTAACTTAATGGTTAACTTTGTAATTAGTAATTTACAACTATTAATCAATTCTTATATTCCAAAATATAAATGTATTAATATTATATATCCTGTATGGTTTACTTCAGATATAAGCAAATTACTAAAAAAGAAAGAACACATTCATCGATTGTATAAAAAAAAAAAACAAATCACAAGTTAATTACTCTCCTTTTTCAGAACTAAGGAAAGGAAAATAGTTACAGGAAAAATCAATTCTACTAAATTTAATTGGCAAGGAAAAAATAATTTTAAAAGTGAACCTAAAAAATTTTGGAACTATATTAAGCTAATAAAAAATTGTTACAAAGAATCCTTTAAGTTATCTGTCAACAATAATACTGTCCAAGATTCTGGTCTCCTCATAAATATTTTTGCCAAACACTTTGCAAAAGGGTTTGTACTTGTACCTTCTGACAATAATTTAAGTTCTGATGTTCACAACAATAACTTAATTATTGCTTTTCCTACCATTACCCAAGGATCTGTATTATGGGCTATTAAAAAGCTAGAAAGTAGTAAGGCTACAAGGCTGCGATGATATACCAATTTATAATTAAAGGTTGCGCTGACATTCTCACCCCTATATTAACTTATATATTTAACTTCAGCATTACTAGTGGTATTCATCCCAATATTTGGAAGCCTGCTGTTGTTCCAATTTTTAAAAAGGGAAATAAACTGGATGATAATAATTATAGGCCTATTTCTTTGCTACGTAGCATATGTAAAGTTTTTGAAAAAGTAATATTTAAACATCTTTCATTCATTACTAAAAATTTAATTTCAGAATGTCAGCACGGCTTCCAGATAGGTAGAATGACACCCTCCAATTTATATAATTTTGTAGACGATCTACATTTTCTTGTAACTACTAGAAAGCAAGTTGACGTTATATTTTTTGATTTACAGAAAGCCTTTGATTCTTGCCAAAATGAAATTATTCTACAAAAATTGAACATTTTAGGACTTGATCACTTTTGTTGTTAAATTTGATAATTCCTTTTCTAGTTTGTGTCCTGTCTTTTCTGGTGTTCCTCAAGGAAGAACATCAGCACCGTTACTCTTCAATATTTTAATGAACGATATTGTCAGTATAATAGGGCATTCACAAGCACTTCTTTATGCTGACGATCTTAAGATTTATAGAAGTATTGGAGATGTGTGATTGCTCGTTGCTATAAGAGGACATCATAGCCATTAGTAATTGGTGTATTACAAATTCAATGGATCTTAATATAATATTTAATTTACAAGGAAGACCAACCCTGTGCTTTCCATGTAAACACTGCTATAATTAAAAGAGAGGATTTTGTTTGAGACCTTGGAGTCTTTCTCGACTCCAAACTATATTTTCATATTCATGTAGATATTATAATTAGTAGCATTAGTCATACGTTAGATTTGATTAAATTTATAACTTTATTCGCTAATTCCCCTGATTCTCTGTTAGTTCTACATTATTCTTCAGTTAGATCCAAATTAGAATACTCTTCCGTCATCTGGAACTATATTACTTTTGCAGACTCAAATAGATTAGAAAACGTCCAAAAAATGTATTTAAACTAATTCATAGTAGATTCCCCCTGCAACCTGAATTTAACTACAACCTTAAACTTGCCAGATTTAATACTCTCACTTTATACGAACCTCGTAATATTAACTATGCTCTTTTTTTAATTAATTCCTTTTTAGCTTTTACAATTCATCAAGCTGTACAGTATAAAGTAGGTTTAAAAACTCCTGTGTATACTCCTAGAACCTTTCCCATGTTCTTTTCTGTAACACATAAAAAGGACTTAGTCAATTGATGTACTAATATTTACAACAAATATTTCTCTGGTTTCGATGCATTTTTGGCTAGAAAAATTACTTTTAAGGATCTTTATAAACATTATACAAGACAAATTTTGTAATTTAATATTAAAGTTCTATATGCACATCATAGTGCAAATTGGTTAATCATTAGTTACTTTCTGTTCTTCATGTATAACCTGTTTCTTTGTCCTATGTGCTTGTCTTGTCTGTCTTGTTTGTACTTGTCCTATATAGTGTAATGTATTGTCTTTTTATGTTGTATGTTCATGTGCCCACCTATCATAGGTTTGGTACTGTTGGTCAGCACTAAGCTTTGTTAAATAAATAAATATATTATTATCATCATCATCATCATCATCATTACTGGAAAAATAACTACTACGAATCATTTTAATTTTGTCAATTACCTATATGGTAACATAACAACTAGGTATCAATTTATGTTATCTCTTGATTTGCAAAAAGCCTTTGATACGTGCCAGCATTATAGTGAATAAATTGCAAGCATTACGTTTAGATAGATAATTTGTACATTGGCTTTCTAATTATCTTAAGGATAGAAAATTTGTAGTTAAGATAGAAAATTCTTTATCATTTTCCTTTAGTGTTTCTTCAGGTGTACCACAAGGTAGTACTCTGTCCCCATTGCTTTTTATTATTTTTATTAATGATATAGCAACAGTCTTAAGACTCTCAAATGCTTTATTATTTGCCGATGACATTAAAATTTATACAAATATTAAACTTGTCTGTGAGAAACTACAAAGTGATATTACTACTATAGTAACTTGGTCTAATGCAAATGCTATGTCATTAAACTTAGAAAAAATAGTTCATATGTCTTTCACTAGGAAAACAAATCCCATTAACTATAAGTAATCTGTAAGCAATGTATTGATTATAAATGTTGATTATATTCGTGATCTTGGTGTTATATTAGATTCCAAACTCTATTTTCATCAACATGTTGATTATATATTAAGTACTATTAGTATGACTTTAGGTTTAATTAAGTTTATTACTTTTTCTGCCTCTTCTGATTCGTTACTTTGTTTATATTACTCATTAGTTACATCTAAACTGGAATAATGCTCTGTCATTTCAAATTTTTTAACAGCCACTGACTCCAACAGAATTAAAAATGTTCAAAAAAATTTTTCAATCTTTTCTTTACCAGATTTTCTAGAAACCTAAATTTTAATTATAATAATGTTATTTTAGGTGTTTGTTTTTGTGTGTTTTGTTTATGTTTGTATGTCTGTTTTAATTTGTATTCTGAGTTTGTGTCTGTTATATTGTTATGTATGTATGTATGTATGTGCCATCCAGTAATTGGTACGAACTGTTGGATGGCACACTAAGCTCCACTAAATAAATTAATAAAGTTGTCATCATCATTATTACAATGGCGCTCGTCAGAGTAGGATGTGTCTTGTGTCCGCTCCTGTGAGTTTGTTGTATATTGGCTGAACTAAGTGGTAAAGATGTCGGAATCGCCGGTACAGTTGGACTTTCGGGGTTTTTCTATGCCCCCTAGTACTGATTTGTGATTTATGCGGGAAACCTTTCTACGGAAAACAAAAATTTGTGAAGTGTAGTGGTTCACGCGGCACTCATTTTCACTGCCTTTGTACAGGTACCGCCACTGGCGATGAATATTTATGTGTAAACTGCAAAACGGGAACAAATATGTTTGGTTTTTCACCTAAACGCAAATCAAGTAACTTCTCTCTTTTGGATAGCGATTCTACTGGTCAAGAAGAAATACCATCTAAAATAGCTGAAACTATGGATTCGGACATTAAATGTATGTTTCAAGTACTCTGCCAAAAGATTGATGACCTTTACAAGGAAGTATACGAACTCAAAGAAGATAATCATTTATTGCGAGCTTTGGTTGAAAGTTTGCAAGTCACAAACGTGAAGAATCAGTGTGCCTCATATGCGGTTACAGAGGATTCACTCCCTTCTCAAAAAATTGTGCAAAAAAAATCATACAGTGAAATTGTTAGTAAAAATGATGAATCCATATCATCCTCTACTAACAATGTTAGTAATAGATTTCAATATGGCAAAGTTCCGAAGGCTTCACGTGTTAACGAAAAAGATATAGCTCAGCACGAGTTGTAAAAAAAGGCAGTCACTGACGATGAAGGCTTTGTGCTTGTCAGCAGACACGGGACAAAGGCCTCGCCCGGAACAAAGGACAGCGAGTCACCGGCCTTAAATAGTGCTAATTAATCTATTATATGTCTTACTGAAACTTGTTTTAATGACTATAGTATTAATGCACATTATTTTCCAGATACTTATCGTATATTCCATAAAGATAGGGATGTTAAGATAACTAAACTCAGTAGAGGTGTCTTAACTGCAATAAATGTTTTGAATTATCTGCATGTTACCCAAAAATTTGATCTGGATACAGAAAATATTGAATCGGTTTGGATCAAAATAAGTAGTATTAAATAAATTAAACTCCTTATCATCAATTTGTACCTTCCTCCACAATTGCCAGTTTCAGTAGTTGATTATTTTACATTTTTTTGAGACTAAATTGTCAAATTATTCAAATCAAATAATGATTGTCTGCGATTTTAATATACCGGGAATAGAGTGGAATTCTTTACACAGACAGAATATTACACATTATTACAATAAATTTAAAGGTCAATCTCTTTTACAGTTTACAAATTTACTTAATTGGTAGCAATTTAACTTCAGTAAACCTTCAGCAGAATTATTGGATTTAGTTTTTTCTAATTCTTATGTTACTGTTGATAAATCTGTTGACCCGATTGTGGAGGTGGATACACATCATCCTGCTTTACTTTGCCATGGTCACACAGATTCAGGAAAGTTTACTTTCAATAACAATCCCACTTATTTTAGGAACTATAAAATAGGTGATTACTTGTCTCTGTACTTATCAATTAACAATTTTGATTGGACCCCTATCTTTCAGATGACTCACTTCAATCAAATGGTAGACTATGTCACTAGTACTTTATAATTCCTGATTGATCAGTATATTCCTAGGCAAAGGAGGAAAAAAAGACAATATTCTTTTTGGTTTTCGTAAGATTTAAAAATATTAAAAAAGAAAGAACATTTTTTCAGGCTACATAAAATAACCAAATCTGTTTTAAATTACGAACGTTTCTCGGAATATCATAAACTGGTTAAGGATAAATTCAAATCAGATAAGCTAAATTGGTTAGCAAAGATTAATAATAATTTAAAGCATCATCCGAGCGATTTTTGGAATTATGTTAAAATGAAGATTAGGTTTTAAAGAAAATATAACTTTGTTTATTAATAATAAAACAACACAGGATGCTGTTGATCTTGCAAATATTTTTGGTAGTTTTTTTGCTAAAATGTACGTACAAAAAACTCAACTATAGCTCAAGTAATCCTCAAGGGAATAATTTAACTTTTAATACAGCTACTATTATAAAACGTATGGTACTTTGGACAATAAATAAGCTCCAAAGTAGTAAAGCCACTGGTTATGACGATATTCCAAACTTTATTCTTAAAGGCTGTGCTAGAATATTAACAGCACCATTTACTCATTTTTAACTATAGTCTTGCTAATGGTGTTTTTCCATCCATCTGGAAACAAGCAATTGTAGTGCCAATATTACAGAAAGGTAACAAGCAGGATATTAATAATTACAGGCCTATATCTTTATGTGGCTTCTCCAAGGTTTTTAAAAAGGTAATACATAGGCATCTAAATTTCCACAGAAAAAAATTTTATAACGGGATCGCAACATGTCTGCCAATCTGGAAAAACGACTATAACTAATTTGTTTAATTTTGTCAATGACTTATATAGGAAATGACTTAGCTAGAAATCAAATGGACGTTCTTTTGTTTGATCTTCAAAAAGCTTTTGACACATGTCAACATGTGATCGTATTGAAAAAATTACAAGAAATAGGTCTCAAAGATTTATATGTTGCTTGGTTTACTAACTATTTTTTTGAAGAAAATTTGTTGTTAGAATAGATCATGTTTATTCCAATTCCTTTTCAGTTATGTCTGGGGTTCCCCAAGGCGGTACACTCTCCTCGTTACTCTCTAATGTTTTTATAAATGATATTATCGGTGTAGTAAGGCATTCCCATGCACTTCTCTACGCAGATGATTTAAAGATCTATAAGAGTGTTAAGGATGGACAGTATTGTATGATGCTACAGCAGGATATTACTGCTATTAGGAATTGGTGTATAGTAAATGCCATGGCACTGAATGAATCTAAAACCATGTGCATCACTTTTACAAGGAAAACTAACCCAGTTGTACATAAATATGCTGTCAATAATATTGTAACAGAGAGTATATACATGATTTAGGAGCTATTTTAGATTGTAAATTTTTTTTCATTGTCATGTAGATAGTCTCTTATGTAACATTAGTCGCACATTAGGTTTTATACCTTAGATATAGTCAAGATTTTATATATAATAATGAACTTTTAAAATATAATACTCAATTTGAAATTACGTAGAGAGTTTATTGATGCACTTCTTTTAGTAAATTCTTTTCAATCATATTTACATTGTTTACAAATTTTAATGCAGGTAGGATTAAAGGTCCCTAACTATAAACATAGAATCTCTCATATATTCATTCACTTCTTTATATCTTAGAAAAGATCTAGTAAATAGACGTGTAGATAACTATAATAAATATTTTTCTATGTCATATTTGAAATAACGAATGTCAGCTGACCGCCATGTGAAGCAATGGTGGTATCCCTGAATAACATGTATTCTTTCTTACATCGGCGAAAATGAAAATAGTGCATAGTACAAATAAAAAACAAGTTAACATTTCGGAATAAATGTAAATATTTCATTGTAGTATTCTGTATAAGGTTATTAAACGTGTTTATAGTTTCAAATTTGTTAAATTGCATAACAGAAAAAATGAAAAAAAAGAGGGCTGTTTATCATCACCAACCAACTGGATGCCACGTTGTTATTGTGAGGTGCAATTTTTGTGTGCGGGCATATCAGTTTAGAAGTTCTAAATCAAATTAATGAATGTTGTGTGAAGTTATTTTTAATGCAGCGACTTAAAAATCCTTCATTCAATCGCCAACGACAGCAGGACATTGTACATGTTGCCAAAAGAGTCGAAGACATGTTACTAATGGGAGAACTCAAAAGTCGTCCAGTGGTATTAAAAAATTAGAAACGACCGGCCTATTGCTTGGAATTTCCTCAAAAACCGTCGCAAAGTAAATAGCGATACATTATGTACGTCAATATTTGGAGTGTGGCGTATTTTGATGGGGAAATATAAATAAATATCTTAGGAAAATGTTTGTTAGTTCTTTTATAATCAAGGTAAACATGTTAAGTTTGTGTGCGGGTTTTTAGCAGACAACATTTAAATGTTCAGCATTCACATTTCATTTAATGTTACAGTTGAATTTATTTTTGTTTGGTCAATAAACAACAAATAGTACTTATTGACTTCACCAAAACATTGAGGTTAAATTGCTTGCCTGTGTGTGTAGACCAAAACCATGAATGCAGTTGTAATTAAATATTAATTATTTAGGCCTAATTACATTAAAACTGAGATATATAATGTCTCGTTTCTCCAGAAAGACTATGTAATGTACATTTTCTTCTGTGGTAAATTTTTTAGCTATGGTAATAAATACTAATTGTATAGGACAACACATTGTATTGAAATTTTTTTTGGTGACGATGGGCATGTATATTAAATATCCACGTTACTCTAATAGTACATACGGCCATGTGTTTGATGCAATTGCCACTAGTTTTCATTACTTAATGATCACAGGCCTACCAGTCTTCACCATTTGTAAGGAATGTTTTTGTACACGCTTATTTTATTGTAATTGCATCTAATAGGTTCCATAATTATTGATTGTAGAAGACTTTTACAGTTATAATTAACTATTTCTGTGTATGATTTGACAGGCCTAACTCTTATTGTGTTTGTTCACTGCCTAAATGTATTTTTTTTAAGGTAGGCCTAATGGTGACATTGCCTTTACACAGAACTCCAGCAGACTTTTGTTTTCTCGAAGTTCATTTTACTGCTCAGTTGTGAATTAATTATTTTTTAAGATGCTCTCATTAGTTAACTATGCAATTCTGATCATACTTCAGGCCAGGTAAGTTTTTGTATTCTCCGTTACATTGTTTAAAATGTGTGATTTGATTTTGATTACAGTGTTAATTGTAACCAACATCAATGTCTTTCTATCTTGCCTCAACAATTTTCCTGTTGTGAGAGTTGCAAACTTGAAAGTCTAATGAAATTTATTAATTTAAAATATATATTTTTCGTGTTTGTGATTATTGATTTGATAGTAATTAATAATATATGTTTAATTAATTGTAAGAATATGAATATATTTTATTGATAGTATTTTGATAACACAATGTAGAAGTTATCAGAAATTAAAAAAAGATCTGTGTAATAACGTATTTTCCTCAATTAGGCCTCTAGTTGGCATGTTTGAAATGTCAAGCAAAAATTTACACGATGTTGACATGTTTTGACAAGAGACATGGTGGCGGAAGGATACATATTCAGTTTGTTTACAAGGTACTGCTTTCATACAATCTGTCAAAGTCTGGAAACCTTACATGAGACATACTATATTAATCATTTTTAGGGATTGGCCATTGTATTGTATGTTGTTAGTATTTTTATGGTAATAGTACTTTTGTAAATTTTCTTGATTGTTTTCTATGTTAAATGTGTTAATGTTTTGTATTTGTTGTGTCTGTCCATCGTGTTGTGTTATTGTATTGTCTATAGTGTTTTTGTCTTTAGTTAGTTTCCATATTTTATGTAACTGTGCCCCCCTTTAAAGGTTCCCAAGTGTTGGGTGGCACAATAAAATATGAATAAATAATTAATAATCATCATCATCATCTTATGATTGATTTCTTAACCAGTAACTTACAACAAAAGATATGATTAATTTGATTAAAAAGAAAGTGCACTCTCGTAGACTTTGAGAAATTTAAATCACAGGATACCTATCTTAGTTTTTCGTTTTTCTGATTTAAGTAAACTGATCAAGGAAAAAATAAAAATGGCAGAAAAAGCTTGACAAACAAAAATTAACAATAACTTGAAAAATAAACCAAATAAATTTTGGAAATACGTTAAACTTATGAAATCCGGGTACAAAGAATCCCTTACATTAAATGTAGATGGATGCACAGTTCAAGATCCCGCACGCTTGGTTAATATTTTTGCACTGCATTTTGTTAGGCAATATGTACCATTTAATATTAATGCTCACGAACGCCTTATTGGCAGAACAAATAATATTAATATTGATATTCTGGTCATAACTCAGGGTTTAGTTTTTTGGGCCATTAAAAAGCTCAAAAGTAGCAAGTCAACTGGCTGTGATGAAATCCCTAATTTTATTATTAAAGGTTGCTCTCTTGTTTTCACTCCAATACTAACCCATATCTTCAACTTTAGTTTAGCTAGCGGTATATATCCTGATGTTTGGAAACGCGCTGTTGTTGTGCCTATTTTCAAAAAAGGAAACCGGAGAGACGTGAACAACTATAGGCCTATATCTTTATTTTGTGCTTTTTCTAAAGTCTTTGAGAAGGTAATCTTTAAACATCTTTCATTTACTACAAAAATTTAATTACTGAATGCCAACATGGCTTTTAAAAAGGCAAAACAGCAGCTACCAATTTATTTAGTTTTGTAGAAAATTTATATTCTGAAATTACTAATATATGTAATTTATTTTGATCTTCAGAAGGCTTTTGATACATGTCAAAACTATATTATGCTTCAAAAATTACAATCTTTTGGTCTTAATACTCCCTATATTAATTGGTTAACAAATGATTTTTCAAATAGAACTTTTGTAGTTAAACTCGACAACTGTTTTTTTAGTTCAAATAAAGTTTCTTCTGGTGTGCCTCAAGGAAGCACCCTTGGATCACTACTCTTTAATATATTTATGAATGATATCGTCTGTGTAATAAGTCACTCCAGTGCATTTCTTTATGCCGATAATCTTAAGATTTATAAATGTATTAAAAGTAGTGCAGACTGTGCTAAGTTACAAAATGATATCATAACAATTAGTAACTGGTGTATCAATAATGTCATGAGATTAAATCTAATGAAAACGTCACGTGGCTATCGACCAACTACCCCCCCCTGAGAGCAAGAGTCCACATGCACAGCCACGAATAGATGAGCTGGTGCCCTTACAAAACTTTAAACTTTTGAGTAATATTTAGCCATGCACTCAGGATTCTCTCAAACCAGGCATCCCTCGCCTCTCACAAGCTGCCAAGCCACGTTGTATGTCTTGTCTGAATGTGGGGTAGTTTCGACCAGTGCTACGAACTCTCGCAGAACTCCTAACTAGCGTTAATGGAATAAAAATCTGAACACATTTTTAAAAGAAAAAAACTGTTATGAAGACAAGATCACAAATTATTGTATTAAAGGTAAATGACAGAAATATTTACTTGCTTGTGCACTGCAGAGTGCAGAGAACTACCTACAGCACTAGGGTACAGTGAAGGTCTGCTACATAAACACCAATCTTAATAACAGAAAAATAAATATCAACAAATAAAGTAATGAAGTGAAATCAATTCTAATTGCAACTTCTTGTTTTCTTCTTCAAATAATGTGAAACTGCTAGTGCAAAGAGTAAATAATTTACCCATGCCATCACTAGAAATGTGCGTCATGGTCACTAGTCTGAAATGTATACTTCCTGCAAATAGCAAACAACCAAATTGCAGCATTTTTATTACCACAAACTGGTTGCCAGTATGACACCAGCCTTAAACATGATAGCTTATCTTAAAGGTCACCAAATATTATAGCAACTTAATTTAATAAAAAATGGTACAACAGAAATAATAAAAATTGTGTTTGCAAAGTAACAAGGATGATGGTGATCTAAAGTTAAAATTTCAAGCACAGTTATCTGCTGTACGATCATAGTGTAATTAAATATACTATACTTACAAATGTTGTGGCTACAGACTCCGGAAATATTTCTGCAATGATAGAGAAAGCTGCAACCACAGATGCACATGTGCCTAACGATTCCCATATCCTCAAGATAAATGACAAAGTTATAAAAGCTGTGTGATCATACACGTAGTCCAGCAAGCTGAAAACAGAAATCATTAAATACTTTCTAGTCTATAATCTGTACACTACGCTAACAAAAATAATAGTCCATTCCTTACCAAATTATCAATTATGCACACTTTTCAACACATAGTTTCTGAATGTAAATATTATATAAAAATAAGTGTTGGGTAGTAACGTAACAAAAGTAATGAGTTACTCAGTAACACGTCACTTTAAAGTAACTTTTTGGTGTAACTAGTTACATTTTTGCAAGGTAACTTTTAACTTAAGTTATTTATCAATTGCAACAGACAGAAAAAATAAAAATAACTTTAATGTTACTATTTGCTTCATAATACTGTTGTTTCATCATAGTGCAGCGAGAATAGCTGAAGTAGGGGGAACTTCATGAGTCACGGGTTAAAGAAACAGGGGGTGCTTGCCTGATGTTGATCCACATTCCTAGAATTAGTACAATTACCTAAGCTGCCATATGCTATGTTTGCTTCATGTTTATTTTTTCTTGCCTATGAAAACATGCTTACCAAAAATTGACAACAAGAACCAGAAATTTTTTGTTGGTTTTTATGTCTAAACTGTTGGTTTCTGTTGACCTTCTGTTGCATTTAATGTGGGATTTGGTCTCTTTCATTGGGTTTGGTTGGGTTGTTGTTTGTTGTTTTTTATTGTAATTTAATGGTTTCTATTGGCTCTTATTGTGTTATGATGGTTTCTATTACACTATAGTATGTTGGGTTTTATTGTATTCTAGTGGTTTCCATCGGTTTCTGTTGTGTGTTGTTGATTCCTATTGTGTCATAGCCAGTTGGATTCTGAAGTATTCTGGTGTTTTAGATTGGTTTCAGTTATGTTGTGTTGGTTTTTACTGTGCTGTAACCAATTTGTGTGTGTTGTATTGTAGTGTTTTACATGGTTTAACACTGATTCAAATTGATAATAAATAACCTTCTATCATAATTCAAAGGCTGCATTAAAGCAACTAAAAATCACAACAGGAAGTATCATAGAGCAATGCACATAAAACATAGCAGTTTCTGACAAGTGTATTAATTATACCATAGCATGTTTGATCACAATTCCAAACACTCTCCCTTGAGCAAATATTTGTTTGAAAAGAGCATTATATTTTGTTACTGTTCCTTACAAGCCTGTACATATGTACTTATATATATTATACTGTGAAGGAACCATAAAATCATACATGCATGCAAAATGTGAAGAAAAAATAAAATAAAATAAAAGACATACCTGTACAACACAATTGGGAATGCAGTACTATACAAGTTAGATTAAGCACACATGAAACTAAAAAAAAACTTCCACAGAACAAAAATATTATATCCCAGAGAAATTTCGATACATTCCGATAAGCCAAACACTGCAGTGAACTTTTCATGGTTTATATTCGTTAAAGGTTTGTCAACATATCAGACAGAATTTCCTCAGTTGACTTGTACTCAATACCAACAGTCTTACTCTCAACATATGATCTCAGAAAATGATGTTTTGAGTCATGACGTGTGCTGCTTTATCATACTACTAAATACAATTACGACTCCTCTCACATCACGCCAAGTTTATCTACTTCAACCCACGTGAGTCGAACCCCGCCAACCTGTATACGAGCGTTGCGGGCCACCACAATCCTGGAGGGCGCCTGAACACGTGGATACCAAGGTTGCGCAAGCTAGTGGACACGTCACCCTTCCCTTCCCCACCACTTCTAGTGCTGGGGCCTCCAGCGATCTCCAAGTCTTCAGCAGCCTACCAGAGGCTGCTCCCATTGTCGATAATAGTCTTCAGCCACCACCAGTGGCTTCTACCATTGCCGTCACCAGAGGCTTCAGTGATGCCAATAGCTACCACTTACTAGAAGCTGCTTCTGCCACAGTCTTCAACATTAAAATCCCTGCTACTAGAGCAGTGGACCTTCAAACTTATTTGTCTCATCTAGACACCCCACGAATAGTTAGCAATGTTAAGTATTTATATTTAGCAATCTACTATTTATTTTTCCTGCTTAGCCTAGAACCAGGTCCCCTACACCCGTTCAACGTAGGTTACTTCCAGCATACCGTCTGCTTGATAGGAGAGAGCACGTGTCACTGTGTTCAATGTGTTGTTAATTAACACAGCTTTGTTATTCTAGCTACGAGTATTATTTATAGAGAGTAATTCATCGTGCCTGCTAGGAACGGAACACATTGTGCACTGCCGACAGAGACCAGATATTTTAATATAAACTAGCTAGACTGGGGATCCCCTTCTGGAGTCCACCAGTCCAATACATACACCATTTGACTGCCACCTATTCTAGACCTCCGGGGACGGAATAGCAGAAACACAGCCACTAGAAACTCCTCCAATCAGGGAGAGGTAGTACACTAGGGTTGTATCCCTACCGGAGCACCTAGATGCTGACAGGGGTATTTGTTTGAGTGTTATGACCTGGCCTCGGTTGCGATACCACACCCAGTAGTAGCAGGAAGGCAGCTCATACAGCTCAATGTTTCTGATCTGCCCGCCAGTAGTGGGGGGTCTTCTGGAGCACCGAGCTTGTGCCGAAAGCTGCTATTGGCAAACACTATTACAGAGAATTGTTTCGCCTCGGCGGTGCACTACCTATCCCATTCAGAGGCGTACCACACTATGCCTTTTAAGGTGAGGCACAGTTCACAGAGAGAAGAGCAAAGGACAGCTCACCTCGCTGCCAAGCAGCAATCTGTATTGGCCCTGCCTACTGTGAGTAAACAACTTCGTACCGACCCACCAACCAACATGCCAGGCAAAGTAAAGGGTCGAAAACACCAACTTGACCAGTAAAATCCCTATCACTGTGTGCTTGGTCTAGCGCACTCAAAGCCACGACGACCATGCCGACTAGTCATTAACCCAGGCATGCGTCAGTCAATGTGCTTAGACCTTTTGCTGGTAATGTTTTTTGCTAGGTGTACATCACCAAGATTATCACAAAAATTATGGTTAGTTCACCAAAGGTCAGTGGATCGATTTCTCTGATAAGTGACTAACTAAAGGGTTTCTTGTATTGTAAAGGACAACACAATGTACTTTGATACTACTATGGACAATGCTACAGTTGTTTGCTTTTTACTATTCCACGATATCAGCTCCCTATCAGCTTGAAACAACTGTAGTAACAGAGTGCCTATTATTTGTCTTGTTACCCCAGTCTGCATCACTACAGCATACGAGTTGCTTATACCCCTTTTTAGAGAACTGTAATTTTAGGTTTACACTCCCCTTTACATATCTGAAAATCTGCTTCACTGCCAACCAGTGTTTGGTTTTAGGATTTTTGTTGAACTTACAGTGTTGACTGCTAAGAAAATGCCAGGCCTACTTATCTAGCTTCAGTGGAGAAGACTTCCTACACCTTCTTGGTAAGACACATCGAGGAAATTCTTCATCTTCATCCTCTGGCAACAGCAGCAGGTTTACTCCTGGTACCATCGGTGTGGAAACCTGTTTGCACTCATCCATGTGGAATTTTTTTAGCATTCCCTTGATGTAGGTAAACTGGTCTCTGGAGAGAGTTCAATTACTTAAATCTTGATTATTGTGCATTCCCAGGCAGTAGCTCTGCTACCCAAGGTCACTGATAGAAATTTTGATCCTAGCTTTTCCTTCACTGTGTGACTTAGTTCATCCTTATTGGTAAAAATTAGCAGATCAACATATACTGCAATAATGATTCTGTCATTGCCATTTATTTGGAAGTATATACACAGGTCAGAAATTGACAGTTAGCTTCAGCCCAACGAGATCTTCACACAATTTTCTGTTCCAACAACTAACTGCCACTTTGTTTAAGTCTGTATATGGCCTTTTTAAGTCTCCAAACTGATTTGTTGCTCTGGTATTCTCTGTTTCTGAAGGTAGAATAACATAAATCTCTCCACCTAGGGTCCCATGTAGGCATGCAGTAGTGACATCAATATGACATATTTTCCTATCTTCTTTTACTGCTAGAGCAAACAAATATCTTACTGATGGGTACTTTATTACAAGTGACAATGTTTCTTGATAATCTATGCCTTCTTTTTGAGAACATCCATTGACAACTACTCTTGCTTTGTATCTTTCTGAATTGTCTTCAGCATTCTTTACTTTGAACACACATTTTGCAAGTAGTGGTTTCTTGCATGGTGAAAGTTCTGAACATTCAAAAGTTTAGTTTACTTTTAAGGAATTAATTTCTTCCTCAATTACACCTTGCCATTTGGATGCATTTGGACCATCCATAGCATCTTTCACAGTCAGAGTTTCATCACAGTTTCCTGAGGTGAAGTAAGATATGAAATCTGGCAACATTCCAGGTTTTGACGCATGTGATGATCTAATGTTTTCTTGTGGTGACTTCTCATCAGCCATACTAGAATTTTCTCTGTTGTCCAAAATATCTTCATATGGAGTCTCAAATCCAAAAATGGAGCAGCTTCGTCATCCTCACAGAATGGTTCATTTAGGGAACTTTGTGAAGATTTTTCATTTAGCTGAGTGTTTGGAAGATTTAATTCTTTTCCAGTCTGAAGGTTTGTTGTAGGTGCAGACATGCTTTGGTTTTCAAAAAAAATTACACCTCTGCTGAGCCTTAGATTACTGTTTGTTGCGTCAATAAGACAGTACCCCTTACATTATCTGAATAACCAAAAAAAATTAATTCCTTTGATTTTGGGTCCCACTTTTTACGCGTCTCACTCGGAAATCAAAAACTTTTAGGTTACCAAGGTTGGATTTATGTTCCCTTCCAGGCTTCAAATGGTGTCCAATCCTGTACAGCTTTTGTTGGCGAGCAATTGTTAAGGTAGACAGCTATAGTGACTGCTTCTGCCCAATATTCCTTAGGTAATCCAGCATCCATTACCATGGTTCTTGCCCTTTCCACAATGGACCTGCTAGCTCACTCAGCAACACCATTCTGCAGTGGTGTATGTCTCACAGTTTGATTTAGCTGTGACTTTAGGTATCCGTGGATGTATTCTCCACCACCATCAGTGCAAAGGATTTTCATCATCTTCCTCGTTTGCCATTCTGCCATGGCAACAAATTCCAAGACTAACTCAGATACTTCACCCTTTTCTTTCAAACAATATATGTGTACTGACACGTAATGTACCGGGAATATATATTCACTATATTGTGTTCGTAGTGGATGCCAGGGTCTCTGTCTACAGGCTGAGCCAGGCATTTCTATATGTACAAGGAGATTCAGTTTTGCTTGGGTACTGGTGCCTTCCCATTGTATAAAACTGGCCATGTGACTGTGTGGCAGGGCAAGAAATCAGGTGAGAGCAACACGATTCTGCATCTAGGTGCCACCACTGCTTTGAATATACCTGGTCGTCGTTTAGGTAGCACAGCACTTGAGAATGGGTACAGAGTTCAGACTAGTAGTGACCTGAAGCTTCGGCAGAGGTGTAGGATGAAGAATAGCAGGCACTAGGTAGGCGAATACAGGTGTTGGAGGTTTATCAGACTGGTGCAGATACTCGCCGATCCACCCTGGGTACTCGACGGGGCCAGTCCTCTCGGGTGGTATGAAGAGGTCGCTAGGCACTGGTACTTCCACAGGGTCTTGCAGGTGTCATAACGCTTGTGCCTGTTTTTGGGGTGACAAAGTAGCTAGCTGTTTGATCAGGGAAGGCTGATATTTGTGTGCTACACTGATGCTAAGAGTGTCTGCCTAACGCTTTCCTTCAAACATTTCCTCTGGGCATAGGGCATTGGGAATTGGAATTTACCCTTCTACTACTGTTCCACATCTGCAGGTTCCTTGTTCAGTGATAACATGTGGCACTACGGGTGGTAGTGGATAGGCGGACGACACCCTATTTCCAAGTCTGGCGGAAACTTAAGTATACGACGGAAGTCAGGCCTCACCTTGTCCAGATACACACAAGGGTGTGTGGTCCTGTCCAAGTCTTCCCAACCTAGAGGACACAAGTCTCTCTCAGTGGAGCCTGCTCGAGAGAGGCTGGTGAACACCAAGCCGACCAGCTGTTCTAAGGACAGTGTACCTGTGTGGCTCCTTTCCGGAGGGTTGAAGGGAACGGCGGCCAAAGCTAGCGCATGTCTGGTAGAAAAATAGTGTCAGGCTTGTTTGAGTAAAATTCCCCGGGATCACCTGCAAACCTGTTACGCGAGGGGAACTACGGAAAGGTGTCAAGTCTACAAGGAAGGTACTCAAAGTAAAAGCTGGCCCACGTTTTATTTCGTTTGACAGAAATAAACATGCTGTGGATGCACTCTAGCTCCTGGTCAGCAGCACGAATTTCAGCCGGAAAGCTACGAGTGCAAATTATGATGGCCGGTAGTGGTGACCGACACAACAAAACGAGAATGCGGTGGGAGCTGCTGTAGTCTAGGCAACAAACTCTTGCATTGTTGTACGAACGTGTTGTAGATTAAGACATAACATGATCGCCGACACATGGCAGGATGACTAAGCAAGGAACGTGACAGGATTTAGCCTTGATAAAGACTACGGAGAGGCCCTCTACAGATACGTCCATAACTATAGGTGGTCACAGGGTTTGCAGGATACGTAGCGAATAGCTCCTAACTAGCTTAACCTAACCCTATCAAACGCGTAGCTTAAGCAATGAACGGGGTGTTGTCCTGAACAACAGGTGCTAGAACGAACGTAGAACAGGGATTCCTGAGCAGCGGGTGCTAGGAAGCGGTGAGATCAATCTAGTCAGATCTAAGCGGTGAGCACGAGAAACAGATTGCGGTAAGCAAAGCTTAAGGGCTAATAATCTGGTTACTTCCCGAGTGACGGGTGCTGGGAATGAAGGCTGCTGCTAGATACACAGGCCATCTCAGCTTATATACTAATTTCGGGTCGCTGCCCGCTGCTGATTGGCTTGTACCGCTAGGGCGAGGGGTGGTCACAGAGCAGGGGGTGCGAATGCATGGCTTGCCTCTGTGGCATGAGTGCTTGGCTGTCATCAGGGCAGTAAAGAAATATCTACATTTGGAGCGTCGAAGGTTCACCTTGCGCACGGACAACAGGTGTTTGGTGAGGCTGCACACCATGCGAGAGACTCACAATAAGTTCATCCGGTGGGTGTTACTCCTACAAGCTTACAATTTTGCCAGAGCACTTCCCGGGTGGGAAAACGAACTAACCAATACGCTATCCCATGCTCCAAATCAGGAAGTGATTGTGCACAATGATGCCGAGTGGGAGGACATTCTGCCACCTGGCACATAAGATCTGGTACACGAGGCACATGTAAACAAAGTGACGGTGGTAGCAAATGAGGTATTCATATCGGACTTATGCCAGGAAATGGCTACTGTGCATTTACACAGATGCTAAAAACACGTTGTGCAAATGAGAATGTTGAAGGATGGCAAGTCATAGATGACTGTGTGGAGAAGTGTTCACCACGAGACCTCACAACTTGGCGATTGTTCATACTGCAGGTGTGTAGGGAGAAAGTGTTCGAGCATGCACATGGAAGTGCAGTAGCAGGGCACCTAGATGCGAAGCAAACGGTGCGCAATGTGAAAACACATTTTTTCTGGCTAGGACTAACACTCTGGACTAAGTGCAACCAGTGGACTAAGTGCAACCAATTCAAATCGCTGAGGACTGAAAGTGCGCAACAACAAAAAGCAAGACAGCCAAGAAAACCATTTGAGACGGTCAGCCTGGACCTAATGGGGCCGTATCCGTAAATCTGCAGGAGGCAAGAGATTTAGACTAGTAATAACGGACAATTTCTCGCGCTCGGTTGAAGTGTACGCATTACGAAGTGCACGAGTGGGCCAAATTACAATAGTGTTGAAGAACGAGTTCTTTGCCGGCTAGGGCTACACCAGGGAACTGTTGACTGACAACGGAACTCTGTTCACTGGCATAAAGTGGCAAGAACTGTGTACAGTGTGGGGAGTACGACATTTAAAAACTGCCATTTACCACGTGCACGCTAACCCCAAGAGCGGCGTAACCAGGAGTTGAAGGCGCAACTCTGGCTCCATGTGGGTGAGCAGCATACAACCTGGGCCGACCACCTGCCAGCTGCAGTGTTCACACTGTGAAGACGCACAAATGCAGCGATAGGCCAATCACCGGCGGAAGTCTTGCTGGGCAAAAACATCAGTTTGCCCGGCGAGAAGCAGTGCCCACCGGTAAAAGATAGCAGTGCAACGGAAACCAGTGGCGCAAGAGACGAGAGACGACAACGCCACCACCAAGCACAGCTGCACCGCCAGGAGCAGTATGCGGCAAAATGGGTGCTGAAAACCACCCGGCCATGCCAGAAATTACACCCAACCAGGTAGTGTATCTGCAAGCGCATCCGCAATTGGGCCTCGCGCCAAAATGGAGCAGACCTCACCATGTGGTGCGAAGTCTGGGACCCACCACCTACCTCGTGCGTGGGGGAAGGAAAGTGGTTCACGCACACCAGTATGACCTGCGAATAGTAAGAGAGTAAACTCCCTACGAAAATGTGCCAAACACTTCTAACACCCAGGACGGCGCAGCACCACACAACCAACTGTAAGCAAGTAATGAGGAGGAAGGTGGTCCAGCACCTTCCCTGGAGGGGTCCCCACCTGGGACAGAGCAGATCCCGGCGCCGAACACGACGGTGTTCAACAGTCTGGGAAAATGCAAGCTCCACCGTCGAGGACGTCTTAGGTCTGGAAAAATACTGCGAACTGACACCTGCATGTGAAGGGCACGTAAGTGATACAGGAAGCAAGCGCAAGGAATTGGAGGAGCAAGGATTGGGCACGGGCATCTAGGGGACCCACAATGGTGTCAGCTCTGCCAAGCACCCTGGAAGTGTCAACGAGGAGAAAGATGCAGCAGTACTTCGCCAAGGAGAGCTAGCAGCAGGTGTGACAGGCCCGACGTCGCCCGATGTACCTGCATCAGAGGGAGTACATCAGATGTTCGGCAATACAGAGTCAGACGGCGCAGTGCCGGGGAGTGCCACCGTCCAGACTAAGACACTGGAAACAGCCACAGCACTTCAGGCAGGAGCTCCAGCAACGGGGGTTATCACGCACACTGTCACCAAGCCTTTGGGAAGCAAGGAAACGGTCACCAGCTGAGAAGCCGCGAGACAGGCATGGCCGACCACAGGAACCACAACAGAAGCGTGGCAACACACAGACGTCATTCACCCAGATCACAACCGGAGGACACACACCTGCGAGAGCAAAAATGAACGTGTACATACTGAAGGTGATAGAGAGGGGAGCGAGTCGGCCGGCTCAATGCCACTTCATCGAACAAGGTAGCGGCACCCGCGGAGGGATTGTGCTGGATACGGTGACGTCTCGGCGTACCACAGGCAGCATGAGGCAGCAACAGCAGGAGCAGCTTTAGCGACGATCATCCTATGCCATATGTCCATGTTGCAGAGAGCAAAGAAGTGCTCCTGTGGCGACTGATGGGGAAACTGCGGCAAACAGCCTCGCTGGAGGGGGGGGGGGGGGAGGGCGTTTAATGCCTACCACAACCACCAAACTGTTTGCCCAACATCCAGAGAGTTCAGTGCAGCAGACACCAGACTCTACGCGTAGTACCCCGTGAGGAGAGTTCGAACAGCATTCGGCCATGTGCTCTTCATGCGCACTAATATGGGAAAATACCACTTGTGTGCTATTTATGCAAAGGTATGCCAAATGGCAAGGAAATGCCTATGCCACGACATGCGGGCATGTAAAACACTGTATGAAACCATCTTATATCCCAGAAGGCCTTTACAATAGTATTTTAGTGTTTTTCTGTGATTTTCATTCTCACTTGTTACATCCACACTTCATTCATCAAGGCTCTGTTTTATATATTAAAGATGTTGTGTGTTACAGTTTATTTCTGTACATGTCCACATTAGAAGGTGAGTGCAAGGGTTGCGTTTGTAATTTTGCATGTGTAACAAAGTAGTTTCTCGTGGCTTGCCTGCCGCCAACGCCGGCCAGCACGCCACGTGGTACCCCTACTCATAGTTTCATGTCTCAAGAGTGTGGACGTGCAGACCAACGTCGTCGCATTTCCTGCACGCCCAGGCAGCCAGCAACTTTTGTTCTAATAATTTCACTGCAATAACTTTTTTATTACTGGAACAGTTTTCATCTGCGTGCCCAGGACTCTCCACCTCTCAACTTCCCCAGAGCTTGAATCGCCTGGGGAGGCGTAATTTTTTATGTAACCTTTGTCTGGCTTCGCACCTTTTTACAGTGTAACCTGCATCGGCAGGTATAAGCTGACACCCTTTTAAGTTGTTTCCAATAGAGTGATGTTAATAAACCCAATGGAATGCTGTGAAATGTGTCTAATATTTTATTCTGGTAGCCTTCGGGACGCCAAAGTGTTCTGTATCATCAAGTGTTTTATTCAAGTGTATTTGTCTGCATCCAGTATTTAATGTCAATCATTTGCAAAGTACTTATAGGTGTGTGGTCCGCCCTTAGAGTCCACCGCACAATACGCAATTAAATCTGGAATATAACTGAGCAGCCTCATGTCGGAAGGATTGCTGCCTTTGGTCGTTGGCGCACGACCCCTGAGGTAACAGAGTCAGCTCTCAAACATCACGATATTGTTGCTGTATAATACCTGGTGCCCGGGTACAGTATAATCCCAAACCACCTTTTTCCTGGTAAATCATTTTACTGCTCCGGAAAACCTCAGTTAACCCAATCTTACACCACGCCATGCCGTGAAGTGGCGCATCACAACATATCATGAATGACAGCTTAATACTTACTAATATTAAACATGAGACAGGTGATGTCAGAATTATTAGAAGTTACTCAATGGCATCTAGGTGTTGGCATTAGAGACACAGATAAATACATTTTAAATAATGTCCTCGTAATACCAGAAATTGATACCTACTAATATGTCTATCTGCAACTATAGATAATAATGAAATATTATTTACTAAACAAAAGTTTTCATTTAAAAGAATAATCATATTCTTATTGGTAACAAACAACCTAATGGTTTGTACACTTTGAAAATTAAATGCAGAGGACTTAAAAAATAAACACTGTCTGCAAGTTAAATAATTGGCTAAAGATAAACATTATATGCACAATAAGAGAAAAATAATGTACACAAGAGATGGCATCTTTGAAGATCCTCCTTTAAAGAATTCACATCAAAAAGTTACAAGTACGTCAAATACCTGAAAATTTTTAACTCACTAGAAGGAGCGGGAAGTGAAGATGAAAGGCAAGACCAAAAATAAATTGAAGAAACGACCATAAATACTTTAAGTGATTGATGAAGAACAGCAAAATTTATTGAATGCAGAAGAAGAATCCCGACAAAATGAAGATAATGAAGGTAATCTCAGTAAAGCAAAAAGACTTAAGAAAATACCTGTCAAATCGAATTATTGTGCTTTACTAAGTTATGCAGAAGCAACTGCAGGAGAGGATAGAGATAAGTGGATCACAGCAATCAATGAAGAGAGGAAATGCGTAATAAAGAATAATACATGGAAATTAGTAGATAAATTATCTGTTAGTGATAAAGAGATCTTAAGAAATTGATGTGTGCTCAGACAGAAAGAAGATGGAAATTATAAGACCAGACAGACTTGTGAGCAATGCAAATACTATAGAAATAATGTGTACATGTGGGGAGGTTGGTATATCCATGACAGGCCTGATGGGCGATGGCTTGGTATGTTGAGAGGAATACAGAACCATATAACATAAGAATCAAAATAATTTTAAACAATGTTATAGTATTTAAGCATCCTAGTTCTTTTCTTAAATAAGTTTTAAATAACTGATCCCCATGATAACAGTAACTATTTAAATTGAATAACTTCTACATTTATATGTCTGGTCCCATTCTTTCCACTTAATAAGCGATTAGATTCAACTGTAAGATAAAAATAAATATTATGTTGGCTATTTTGACTGCCCTGCCAGTGCACATCACTGGAGGAGAAAATGTAGACAATAAATAAATCCTACACAAATTAAAATGTTTTATTTTGCATGGTCTGAAAACAGCTGCTAACTTTGTGCTAAAATAGCAATGTGTAGGCTTTTAAAAACAAATGCAACTTTTAACGGTGCAAGTTCACATGAAATGCAACTTCAAACAACTTTTAACGGTGCAAGTTCACATGAAATGCAACTTCAAACTTTGCAAGTTCGTTTCGCTACATTTCCCCTCACCATATCATCCATACATGCTTGATATTAATTTGAAAAGTAGACAACTATAGCAAGGAATTGTTCAAACATTTTTTCAAATCATTTGAGTTAATAAATTTTAAACTCGTGTTGTTTCAAGCCAGTAATAGAAGAAAAGGTTACTTTTAAAGAGACTGGATCAAGAGGTCAACTTGCTACCTGGGGGCGACTGAAAAGTATCCATTCAGAATGGTTACTATTCTGAAAATTATGTCACTTGTGCAGAAAAAATCCAGAATGGTAACCATTCCAATTTTATTCGCAAAGCACTGTGTTACTGAATCCTGAAAAAGATCCACCGTAGAAATCATTACCATTCCGGATATTTGTACGACATTCACATCCCAAATATCCTGAAAAGTGCCCACAGTCGGAATGTTTACAATTCCGGTACGTGTGTTTTTTAGTTGTCATCCACAAAAGCCTGAAAACTGTCCACTGTCTGAATGGTAACCATTCAAAACTCAAGCGTACAAATATGTTGACAATATTACAGTAATATAACAAATAGTACAAAAATATGTTAAATAGCAAAATACACACACATTATTTCTCAATGCAAATAGGCTACAAACGACAATCATTTATGGGGAAACTCCAAGCTTCGCTATCTGTTGGCTAGTGGACTTCCCAGAAACTATCAGCCACAAAAAATTTGTTTTACTTGTGTAAAATAACAAACTTACGTAAAGAAACCAAGAGTTATATTTTTCAATGAGATCTGTATAATTTTTAAAGTAACATATTTCCATGTGCAGTAATTCTGCTTGCCAGCAGTTTCTATTCTGCTTACAATCATTGCACTTATGTTCATGGCATGCCATGTTCTCTGACGAGGCTTCCGTCCCTGCAAACCCATCTTCTTGGCCTTAACTTTTTTTACTTACTGTATTATATTAATAATACAAAGCAAGTGGCATGCATATGGATAGTTTTTAGTAATTTTTCCATCATTTTTATGTCACATATTTTAAACTTTGCTGTTTTGTATCAAGAAAGTTGAATAACTGCTTTGCAAAATTTGTTGGCGAGTATTTTGTTGGAGAATGAAAGTGCGCTGTCTGACAATTTGCCCGAATTCCTTATATTTCTCGACTTGATATATTTGCTGTAACGTCCAAACTGCTACTGCATAGTAAAAGTTACAATCAGTGACTCAAAAATGTAAACCTAAATTCACAATCTGTAAAATTAAACAGTGCTGACAAATATTTTGCCTACTTTCGAATTTTTACTTTTATAACAAAGCGAGAAGTCCATCTATAAATACCCTAACATTGTTTAGCAGTACAATGGCAAGTGGATCAACTGGTAGTGACCCACCAGCTGCTGGTGGAAGGATACATAAGCAAAAAGTAAAAACTGATGCTAACTTTGCCAAACTGTCAAAAGTTTGCCTTCCTAGCTGAGATGAATTATACCCTAACTCATACTAGATGGGTCTTGTGACATGTTGTGGCTCATTGTGTGAGAAATACAGTGCTTGATAGGTGAAAATACAGTAGTGTGCCAAATAATTCAATGTTACATAATTTATACAAATGAAATATACAGCAAGATTGCATATTTAAAGACAGTACTAAATTTTTTTATAAATAAACATATATATGTTTGTATCATTCTTGGCAGTGTGAGCAGTGATTGCCGCAAAAGAATAAACATTTATCTGCTATATTATAAATTCAAAATTAAGTTAAATTAAAGCAGTAATTTTTTCTTTAACAATCTAATAATCTTCAGCAAAATTTGTATTAGTTTATAAAAATACCAGAAACAAGTTTATGCAATTTATGGGCATGCAAACTCACTGCCATAAAAATTTGCACGCCACAAAGAAACCATTACAAAACCATTGCATCATAAAAAATTTTATCCTCTACTGTGATGATAAAAAAGAAGAAAGATCATGAAAGTTAGCACATGGGGCTATAGGCTATCTTCAGTGTACAACTGTGGATTCAATGACTTTTGTATCACTACTAGTCATGGGGGTGGAAACAACATAGGTCTTGCCTAAGTCCTTGGTTTAGTTAAGGGAAAAAACACATACTAATACTGTTGTCACTGTTGCAGTCGTTCATTGTTATATTCCTTGCAGGATGTATGATTACAATGAAGTTTGTGTTTTCAATGTGCACTATTGCTGCAGTGATAGTAATAGAAAAAAGTATATTTTCATGTGGGTTATGTGTAAATAAGTACGTTCTGTGTAACTAAGGAAAACGTTTTGAAAAACTAGTAGCAAATGAAAAATTGAATGACCTGAAAGTGTGTGTGCGTGTGTGCATATATATATATATATATATATATATATATATATATATATATATATATATATATATATATATATATATATATATATATATATATATATATATATATATATATATATATATATATATATATATATATATAGACAGTTGGGTGAGACGCTGAGACAAATGAATACACTATTACTGACTGGTAGATGGGCGCTAGCAGTGGGTCCTATACACCACGCTTTGAAATTCGGGGATGCTGTGGGTTCTCATGTGTTCGTCTCACCTGTGCATACTTGCAAAACAATTTGCATTACTAAATGTTGCACTTTGAAATAAAAATGGAGTAGAAGCTGGATTCCGATGCTAAAAAGAGACATAGATTCACACTAATAGGATTGTTTTTATTTTTCTCTATATACACATTCATGCCAGAATGAAATTAAATGGTTAACCTCGGACGTGACTAGCCAGTTCCAGTGGATGATTCCCCCAGCAAGTAACTCAACTTGCCCACTCCTAGATGAATGATCTCCTCGTGGTGCCAGAAGAGAGTCTCCACACGGAAAGAGATCTACAGCCGCTAAGGTGGACTGTAGGGTTTTCCTGGAGACAGGACATGGGGAATGAAAAAAATTTACCACGTGCGATTATTCTCACTAACGCTTGCTCGTCGGGACTTGTCCCCGAACCATTTGTTGTGTGGCAACGGTCAAACGCATAGCAGGCTAGGATAAAATAATATCGCCGTACAAATTATACAAAATAGCACTTAATGAAGGTGGTACACAACATGAACAAGTAGAATAAACACTCAGATGTGTGAAAACAAACTTAGATGGCATGGATGCCGCTGGATGAAGTTCGTAGCGGTCCACATGCTGCAGATGACTACATAATATTCTCTCTGAAAATCAATAACATCCTGTTGGACAAAATTATGGTGGCGTTCAGAAAATTATTCTCTGTACGATTCAAGCATACAAAAGTTTCTAGCTCACCTGATGGCGGTAAAATCCAACATAGGTAAGAGAGAGTGGTCATACATACAAACATCAAACATGAAAATTGCAAGAACCTTTAATTGAAACAATATATATTACCCTGAGAAAATATTGGCGCACAAGAAATTACAAGAAAGAACTAAGCCCAAGGCTGGCGCAGATATGGACTTAGCGTCTGGTGACTGCGTGATGCAACTTACGTGACCATAAAATAATTAAACATAACAAAACCCTAAAAATATGCACATACAAAATTACCTTCAATATTACTCATAACAATTAAACAGAAATTACAATGGTAAAGCCCTTAGTATGGGCAGATGTTGCCCAATTTACAAAGTGTGCTGGCCGCATTGCCTCTCCGCCATTCTCTCCTCTCTCCTCATCTCCGATAAAGTTCAAAAAGCCACAAGGGTGCAAAATAATTAGTTAGGCGGAAGCATATTGCTGGGGATGTCTGGCAAAAACGTACGCAAAGCAAAGGTTAACCGGTATACTACATGAAACTATGGAAATCTAACTCAGTGTAAAAATATGAGGTGCGTATGTGACGTCAAACCTTGCCAGCTCTACCAGGACAAATTCCCAAAGGCAGTGGTAGCACGGACCTACCATGGTTGCCTATGGGGTTCACACAAGCAGAAGTGCTATGCACGCTGAGCAAAAATATTAATATGTCAAAATAAATGGCACAAATTATTTTTAATACAAAATCATTAAAGCAATTTTAAATCAGAAATATTGTTATCAAAAAAACGTCTTTTGAAGGCATTCACACTTGAATATCAGTATCCAGCTCTTCAGCGCAACGTGCACTTTGAATTTCAAAAGCCAACATGGCCCACTGCTGCTCTGTTCGTGCATCAACCATGCACGATCATGTATTCGGTGTATGGGTCAACCAAGTCATTCATGCACAAACGGGTAAGTGAACCGTCTAGTGACCCGAATGACCCGTGTAACGATGAATAAACACAGCCCAGTGTTTTTACAATGCTAAGTAATCTGTTACCCTGAAATTAGAGTTTCAAATATAGAAGGGAAAGCGTTATCTCCCTTATGCTCATAAATAAAGTGTAATAAGCTTCAGAGAGCACAGCCACGTGGTACACATAATGTTACTAAAGCAATAACTTGGGATGGTCTAAATTCATTATATAATTTTGCAGTGTTTGTGTCAAGTATTTTATTTAAAAATGGCATCTTGCATTTTATTCACTTTGGCTAAAATGTAAAGTAAATGTTCTTGGCAGTTCCGACATCTGCCATGCCACATGCCCAAACAAATTCTTCAACACAATATTATATTGTTATTTTAATATTGAAGTGTTCTTTTGATTGTCTGTGTTTATGTAAAGCGTCTTCTTTTATTTTATAATGATATCCTACATTCTTTGCCAACCTATCCACGCTTTTCCACGCAATTTATGTTTTTCCCAGACACGCATAGCAACAAGAACTATATGATTTAACTAAATGATTTCTTCATCTGAATTACTTTCATAATTTCTCCAGATCTCGTTTTGTGTCTTCGAGTGTTCTATCATGTATACTTGTTTAAATGTATGCGTTTTATATTTCTCTTGTGGTGCTGGTGGGAGATCTCGGTTAGGTAAAGGAATCTCTGAGCCACCATCTTCAGTATAGACCAGCGGGCCGACGACAGTGCACGTGCTTTGCGTCGTGGGGGCACTTCAACTTCTTTCGTGCAGACATTTAGCTGAAATAGTAAGTTTATTAATTCCGGAACCTTTTTATAACTTTTGCTTCCCCAGCACGCACTAGCTTATCTCAGTCAGACTCACGACCCCGGAGATTTTCACACCATAAATTCTACTTGCAATTAACAGTGCTTTTTGCCATGTAGGCCTATGGAAGGTATGATATGCCATGCCCATTTTATTCGAGGGACGCAGTGTATTTTCTGTGTATGTAATCGGTTCAGGGTTTCTCTCAAATCCAGCGTACTCCACCGCTCGCTAGCAACCAATCCACGTACATATATATAAATAAATATTTTTATCTACGTGAACAAATACTTTTTTATAGTAAGAATGATGAATAACCGAAAACTCCTTATGTATAATTAAATTATATTGTACATACATAAAAAAATATTTGTGCATGTGTGTGTGTGTGTGCGTACGTGTATATATATGCTGAATATTCAACTATTTTAGTTTATTTATTGTGAATCAGAATCAGTGTTATTGCTTCAGGATGTGTGTGTGTATATAAACACATCCATGTTATAGTGAAGTAGGCCTGATAAAAAGGACTTATAATAGGTAAACTGAAAAAACTGAAAAATTTATACATCCATAACATTTTAATACAAACCTAACTTATTTACTTAAACAATGTCCAGAACTTCTATTGATATATAAAATAATAAAGTAAACATTTAAGTGCTTATCAAATACAAAAAAATTATTTTGTATGAACATATATGAATAGACATGCATACAACCCAACACATGCACATACTAAACGAATTAACATTTATTTTTCATTATAATGTATGCATTTCAGAAAATTAATAAATATTTTGTACATAGTTATAACATACCACCTCAAGCATTTGAACACATTTAAATAGCCCACTCTTACATGGTTGGCTTGGGAAAGTGACACTATGCACTTGACGTGAACCACGTTCCCTGCCCCTTCATTCAACCCATTTGTAGCATCGCAGCTTCAACAAGTGCAGTGCAGTGTCATATTATATTGTGTATTATTTTCATTTATGGCCTTTTTAAATTTGCAATACAGTGTCAACATCAGATGTCAAATGTGAGCTGCAGCGACCACATGAGTTTGTTTGCCTTTGTGTGCTCATATTGTTTTCAGTGTAATGTGTATTTCCTTTTGAAGGGTTTAATATTAAATATGTTTGAAGTGTTTTATTATTGATATGTTATAAAGGTAATTGACGTGTGCAAAGAGTACACTAATTACAATTTAGTAAATAGGAGGGTATTATGTTTATCGTTGACAGTTCTACTAGTTATGTTTTGTGTGTTCCGTTTCATGCAGTAGAGTGCACAAAACCACCACTCATTTGCCGGGATTATTAAAAAGGAAGAATGCTATGTATTTTTCTTATAGTGTGTTGACAATCATAATGTAAACAAAGGCATCACGTAATATTTCACCTACAAAAAAATGTGTCAGAATGTAGTGCCATACAGTGTGTCATGTTTTAAATCATAGGAAAGGTAATGTGTGTAAATACGGCATTATTATTTTTAAGAACATTCAAGGAAAATGAATATAACCTCAATGGCCCATCAGGCCAGACTATCGTGGCCAACGTGACGGCACCACAACGGACGTATCCGTTCATAACATAAACATACACCAAGTTGTGCCAAATTGCAATTTAAGTGTTTTTACAACTAACTGACACCATGCAAATAAAGACATGCATAAAATACAGCCACAAGTAAAATGTGAGACTGGACATGTAAAGTGAGAGCCACACGTGCTCAGTGAAAACCTGTGCATTTTAGGTTAGGGGTTGCCGGCTGCAGGACAGCCCGGACAACAGTCACATGGTTTAAAAAGTATTTTAGATGTAAGGTATTTTATTCTATGCTTTGGAAAGTGTGTGTATAATTCAGTGTTCATTTGTATAGTTTTTAAGACATCATTCATATCATATGTAATTCAATCATACTAACATTTTTTTCATCGGGTCACACAGGAAGGTTTGGTGCCTGGTGGCAGCCCTTCCGAGCAGCCATCTTTAGTATTCTAGTGGTGCTCCTGTGGTGTAGACGTCTGACGAGGCCTCCCTGGTCCTTTAATTTTTGTTCACAATCATGTAGTGGAAATAGTGTAATTTTTTGGTTTGGAATCTTAAGTTGTTTTTGTATAACCCGGGGAGAGCTCTACAACACAGTCCGGTTCGTGTGTACATGACCGGACCTTAACTTCTCATGTAAATGGTCATGTAGGCTTTGGCCTGTTTTTATCACTGCTCGTGCTCTTCGC